>JAFFZH010015042.1:0-25906 GCA_018420115.1 Euura saliciscinereae | reverse complement strand
GTGACTTGATGGATCTGATATGAATAGCCCCTCGGATAAATCGATCATTGCGCCATTATGGTATCGGGTTGACGTGACTGTTCTTGTGTTTCAGAGGTTCTTATAAATCTACACCACTCTCTAGAAGGTTAGCTGCTACCGGGGGGTGTGACCCCCACAACATCAACTGAACTCCACTGATGCATATGAAGAACCGGACCTGGCCTGCAACGTCAATGTCATCGTTATTTCACTAATTTCGGCACAACCACTATGTATCAGACAATTCTTTTCCAAAATTATATCCTAGACTGACATGATTGAGAATAAAAATAAAACGTGTTTCCGTGTGTAACAAAATGATGTGTTTCTATTATTACTCCCATGAAACAATTGCATCATCAACAAATGCTTTAAAATCCTCTGAAATGCATAGAAAAATCAAATTTCCGAATTTATTTCCAAATTGTCTAAATTAAAAAAAAAATTGTCAAGGCAAAGGTATGCGTCGTATTCGCCATTTTTTTCTTTCTTTTTTCTACCGTCCGACGGCGCTGCAGACAACTATGGGCAACAGAATAAACACGGCGGCCTGGGTACTCTGTGACGTCACATGGTGTTCGAAAATTGATCATCTTCAATCGCTGTTGACAGTCACCTGAAGCTCGTTTCGTAATTTTTATGGTTTCTAAAAATTGTATTCAATTATCACGCACCCATTTATCGTGGACATTTGTCAAGGTTCAATCTGAGGAAACTTTGCCATTGCAGTGCCCTAGCGAATTCATTTACACCGGTAGTTTTGGTGTAATTTTGGTGTGTTTTTGGGGCGGTATGATTTCGGTGTAATTTTGCTAAAATACCAATTCGCCACCAGTATTACACCAAAACTACACGGTGTGGCTGCTCGTTTTCCACACCATATTTGCACCGATCTTACACCCACCCATTTTACACCCATTTTACGCCGATGTTACGCCAATTGCACACCTTATCTATTCGGATCGAAGTGTACCAACTTCTTCAAAGAAACTGAAAATCAATCACAATCATATCATAGCTTATGAACCTAAAACTTGCTTTTATTACCACGAAGTACTGTAGCTCAGACGGTAGTGTCACTGCTTGGAAACTCGAAGGATGGTGGTTCGATCCCGACACAGATATCTAATTTTTTTTCGAAAATCCGTTCTGTGTGAAATGGATGTAAAATCGGTGTAAAATGGGTGGGTGTAAGATTGGTGTAAAATAGGTGTAAAATTGGTAAGGTGTAAAATTGGTGTAAAAATGGCGTGGAAAACGAGCAGCTACACCATGTAGTTTTGGTGTAATTTAGGTGTGGTCCGATTTGCTAGGGTGTCTCGATCTCATACAGCGTATTTTCACCCGAATGTATCGAACCGTCGCTATTGCTGTCGTGCAAATGCACACAAACTTCCTGCTGGTCCTTGTTGAACATACATCATTACGGGAATGATTGTTTCTCAAGTAATTAGTTGTAGCCAGTTAGCTTTCAGTAAATTCCATCGCCTGGATGCGCATTTTGTAATTCAAGAGTTCAGGTGAAAAAAATGGTGAATCCGACGTTTGCTCTGGTCTTCTTTCAGCTCTACGCTATCGTGGTATCCCGAGCTTTGGGTTCCATGCTGGGTGCCTTCGGTAAAAAGGACGAAGTGAGTATCAAACAGGCGAGGGTAGGAATAAAAATTAACTATTTATTGTAGACCAAAATAACGTACAAATGATTCTTTGGATGATGTCTAAAAAGAAGAATTTAGGATAAAAATTAACAGCTCAGGTTTTTGGAAAATTTTGGGGCAAGAAGGACCGCACGAAGATTTCAGAACTTTGTTCCAATCATTTTTGATTTCCTGTGTCACGTAGTTCGACTTCTTCTCTCGTTTCCTCTTCCAATCAATGTTGAATTGATGAACTTATAATTTAGAATTCTGACTTTTTTCTGTTAATCAATAATCAATGATCGGCTACGACTCGGAGTAAATATTTTTTTTTAAACATTTCAGACATTTTGGTACCGATAAAAAAGTGGTCAATTCTTGCCCAACCTCTACTACATCGTTGCTCATTGATTCACTCGAGTAAGTAAAAGATTTTGATTGAAACGTTCGATGAATTGATCAAGTTTTTCTGATGGCCAATCGCTGCACCGCGCACCGTTGCAGTTGGTACATCAGGTTGCAATGTGATTTCTCGAATTTCAGAAGCCGTCAAAATACCGAACTTTGGATAAATCGAAGGGCATAATCGTAATCTGAACCCATGCAAAAATACAATATCGTTTTTATTGTTTAAAGTGAAAACGTAGTTTAGAGAAAGAAACATACAATTCGATAAAAAATTGTTAAACAGATCATGCTTTCTTCATTTGGGGTGTTCAAGCTATTATCGCCCGAAATTTGAATCGACAGTATTTAATTTTTTAAATAATTTTATACGATGTAGATCTATGTCACAGGAACATCTGTGATATTTTCCGAATTTTCACTCCAACCGTTTTTTTGTTATGAATAGTACAAACGTTGATTAGAATACATCCTTTGATTCTCTCTCAAAAAAAAAAAAAAAAACCCCAGATATTCTGAGATTCGAGATTCAGTATTTTGCAGTACATCATTCCATAGCCGAAAGTTTCATGGATCGTTTCCATGTGGGGAGCGCAAAAAATGAACTCCGAGTAATGAGGTGAGAAACAAACATTCCAATTAGAAGAAGAAAGACAGTCTTTGGCGCATACGACCTTATCCCATTAGACACGCGATATTCTAGTTTGGCTTGAAAAGTTATGTACATCAAAATGAAATGAAAATATATACGTTTATGTTCTCACAACCGTTGTCGTAAGATGCTATAACCGCCAGTGCTTACGACCTTTCACCGTTACCTAGTTGATCATTGTGCAATTTTTACTTTTCTGACGATATTTTAACATTTTAACATACGACCTTATACCATTGGACACGCGATATGTTTTTCATCAATCCTGATCATCTTCTCGAACGAGTTCGCGAGCGAAGGGAGCACGCCTTCTAGTTTTGGATTGAAATCGGAAATTTGATTTTTCTATGCATTTCAGAGGATTTCAGAGCATTTGTTAATGATGCAATTGTTCCATGGGAGTAATAATAGAAACACATAATTTCGTTACACACGAAAGCACGTTTTATTTTTATTTTCAATCATTTCAGTTTAGGATATATTTTTGGAAAAGAATTTTCTGATACATAGTGGTTGTTCCGAAATCAGTGCAATAACGATGACATTGACGTTGCAGGCCAGGTCCGGTTCTTCATATGCATCAGGGTCACGTTAAGATATCCTCCGATTCATCTTCCAGGATATCTCCATTTACCTGTGAAACACAAGAACAGTCACATCAGCCCGATACCATAATGGCGCAATGATCGATTTTTCCGAGGGGCTATTCGTGTCAGATCCATCAAGTCACAAACCATCCAGTTTTTTATTCCAATCGCTTCGAAATAATCGCTTAGTCGCGGGAAATGATATGAATTCAAATTACCAAAAATCACGTCGTAAACCACTTGCAATCGCTTGTCATTTCTTGTTCCGCGATTGAATAGCCCCTCGCACTATTTCTTAAGGGAAATGTTAATTTTTTCCCACGCTCCGCTCTCTAATAGGCAAGTTTCGTGCATTTTTTTAATTTATTTATTTTTTTAAATTCTCTAATCTGATAATTTCACGATTAGGATTGACAAACAATCTATTCCGCCCAATTGTTCGTATTAGGTTTTCACGTAAATCGAGTTTTTTCGATACAGCGTTTGAATTTCGCGGTCGCGTGTGACGTCACAGAGTACCTCTTGTGCATAGATTTACCGTCTGGTGACATAAGACGTCAGGGTGCATTCACATGGGCCTGAATGCACCGGACCGGAACGGAATCGGAATCTGGGGAGTTTTCGAAGAGCCAATCAGAGACGTTCCGGTCATCCTTCGTTCCGATGAGAATATTTCCCTACGTTCACATGGACCGAAATTTGCCGGAATTCACGGGGACGGAACGCTCAGTGGCGAATTAGAGTGTCTCTTTCTACCGGGAATTTCAAAAACACTCATTCTGATTGGCTCCCGCTCGTTCCGCTCTTCATAATTCCTGGCCGTGTAAACACTGGATTTTATGTAATAGCAACGGAACAATTTACTCACACAACCGTGCAGTTAACCTCCAAACGCTACGCAATACAGCAACAAATATTTCATCAGTAGCGGAGGGTCAAGATTTGTTGACGGGCTGTAACCTGTAAATAATCCAAGATGCATGCAACTGTGAATATAGGTTATCATACGCATTTACAATTATTTACATTTCATTGCGTATGGAATATGGATACATATAGAAAGAAACATATTTGAGATACAAGAGAATTTTGAGATATCTCAATGCCCCGGGAATATTATTTTATATTCATTCAATTCTTCAATTCTTCACTCAACAATACTGTCCTCGTTGCGTTTTCGCACACAGATACACACGTACGGCGAATCACTGGGTTCCGACGAAATATGACGGATTCTCGCAATGCACTCGGAACGAATTGAACGGAACGTCTCTGATTTGCTCTTCGAAAACTCCCTAGATTCCGATTCCGTTCCGGTCCGGTGAATTCAGGCCCATGTGAATGCAGCCTCCAAATCAATCAGTGTGACATGCGAAAATGTTTCAGCAACCTGCATTTATAGTGAAATAACTCTCGCTGCTATTAAAAAAAAATAATAATAAACATAGGAAAAGCTTGAAAACATCGAGAAGGAAAAATGTCCCCACTTCGGCTCTAGGCTCAAAAATGTTGATATCGGACAGGCGATTTTTCAGAATTTTTCAGATTTTTAAATTATGTCGATCAATATGACCATTTTCAAAAATTGTAGACAATACGTCTCGTGGCGAAAAAAAAATAAAAATAATACCGAGTCCCTTTCAAAGTGAAAACAATCATATAAAAAATCGCGGACCAAATCCGAGAGGTCAAGGGTCAAACCCAGGTCGATTTGGCATGGAATGCCCCATAGATAAGAGGGCTTAATGCTCGATCAGTGATAACTATAAAATGTGGATGGACTTGAATACAAAACGATTTTGGACTATTTTTTAACGTAATTATTGGTTTTATATTTCAAAATTTGAGTGAATTGATCTACTGCTATTCTCCAAGACTATC
This sequence comes from Euura saliciscinereae, assembly GCA_018420115.1. Classification (NCBI taxonomy): domain Eukaryota; kingdom Metazoa; phylum Arthropoda; class Insecta; order Hymenoptera; family Tenthredinidae; genus Euura; species Euura saliciscinereae. The sequence goes on along the minus strand of JAFFZH010015042.1, from coordinate 20,723 downwards.
TTCTTATGTCAGTTCATGATTTATAAACTTCTCAACGCTAAAGTTTTCCTGTAACATTGTGATGAACTGGGATTAGCAATAAAATTCTACTGTCTACATCTGTTTTTTATGTCTCACAACTGATCCAATCATGATCACCCGTTCAATCGAACCCGAAGAGTGATTTGTGTATGTGGACTCAACGAAAAATGTGAAATTCTGCGTTTTGATTTATTTTAATATGACGCAGGTCGAATTTTTGAACTTTTTTTTTATAATTTGCCGGGAATGAAGAGTAGAATCATGTGGAATTTTTGCCACGATAGTAGAAAAATCCATACACTACGAAATATTCGTTTTAAAGGGAATATTCGATGATTGAAGCTAGAGTTTGTCATACGAAAATTGAAAAAAAAATTGTTCCATGAACGTTGACATGTTTTCGATTTTTCAGAATTTTTTCTGGTTTTTCTATCGCTTCTTGGTACTTGAAAACGGCAAAAATTGGAAAAACGTGTTTTTTCAAGAGAACGACCCCTTAGCATCGATGTAGAAAGCTGTAATTTTGCACAACTTTATTTTCTTATGTTGGAAACTTGAGGAAAAATCGGCGTCACAAAATTCGGTGGGGGCAGATTCACCACTCTCATCCGGCTAGACCCTTTATCGGAATATTTCCTTGAAGACGATATTTTTGGTGGCCGTTTCATTAGCTTTTATGTTTCTCAATATCTTTGCTGTTTCAATAATACAAATTTTCAAATTTTTCTTTTTTCGTAATCTTGATAAAGCAAGATATAATCAATTGGCCGCGACTGAGTACTGTGTTCTTCGAATACACACCAACTTTTTCAAAAGTTTGACCTCAAGCTTTGTTGATAGTCATTGCAAATGCTACTCAGATTGGAAATTGTTTTCTAACTATTTTTAACGCGAGTTCACTATCTGAGCTGATCAATTTTATTCTTGGTAATGATAACGCATTGACCTTTGGATTTACCGGTAATCGTTTGGAAAACTATTAAGTTGTTCATCATATGAGTAATTACTAATCGGGTTCCTTCCATTTTCTTTATATAATATCGTCGTTTATTTCAAAGACATCGGAATTCATTGGTGCCAGAATTGCATAATCGTATACGTTTGTGTCTCCCTTTTTCCTTATACTTTTGCCATAAATTTCAGTTGCCATGTCTAATTTCGCTAGTAATTCATTTGGAATTTTGAGTATATCATTTTCGTCCTCGTGTTGATTATTAACATTTCCATTTCCTACATTAATTAGTCATTCTTTAAAATCCCTTTGTGATTCGTCACCTCTTTGATTTACACGTAATTGTAAATGTTCAAAATATTTCCGTATAAAGTGACTGTTTTTCACGCATCCTCGATTTTCTTCCCTTCACTTCCAGCCCATCCTTGTCGTCACCTCTTCCGTCCACCTTGTTTCTACCACCTTGTTATAACTCACTACGACTACTTCTACCACTCCGAAACTTCCGCTACGATCTCAGGGGCTGTGATCGGTTACACATCGAAGATGTCTCCTCTCCTGATAATGGTATTACTTTTGCACCAAATGGCATATCAATTTTTGTTGAATCTCGTAACAGTAAGTCGATTGCTTGCAAAGCATATTTTGGTGACATTGTTACCTCATCCCATATTATAAGTTCACATTTCCTGATTACTATATGCCTGCAGGCATATGCTGTTGTTCCGGATACATTACATGTTGTACCTAGTCTCGTTTGATATTAACGGTCAAAACTTCAGATCGCCAACTTTCACCAAAATCGAGTGACAATATCACGATAACTTGACGGTACGAAACTCTATTCGTTCGGAAACGAATCCAACCTAGCTGCACAATTAAATTTTTCGGGTAGTCTCATGCAAGCAATCGACACACCACGTTGCATTTTTATGTCGTGTATTCAATGCTGTATCATTATAATGTGTAATATTCAGATATGCGATCATTTCTTGTAACCCGTTCGCGATATCAGATCCGCCATTTTTAATTTTCCGCGAATTTTCAGCGAAAACTTCACATCTCCAATTTCCACTAATATTGAATCCGCCATTTTGGATTTCAGATTATTTACGCCAGATTCCAATTCAGCGACCCCAAGTACTTCCGATAACCCTTTTTCATGCTCCAGCGTTCAAGATCACCGTACAATTTCGCCGGACATTTCGACGTGAATCCATATTTTTCTCAAATTTTAGCTCATACAAAGGTGCAGCCTGGACCGAACGGCGACGTTTGACGTCACCAAGTTTGGAGAAACTCGGAAACACCACGAAACTCGGAAGAAGTCTGCTTCCGAGATCAAAAATGCCGATTCATGGGATGTCGCCGGACATTTTCGCGAAGTTTGATCGAAAATATTAGCTCGTACCACGATCCGGTCGCGGGCAAATTACGATAATCGTCGTTTCCGAGCCAGGGTAGACTCGAAGACGTCAAAAAATTCGGGAATTCCCACCCTCTACTACATCATTGCTCATTGATTCACTCGAGTAAGTAAAAGATTTTGAATAAAACGTTCGATGAATTGATCAAGTTTTTCTGATGGCCAATCGCTGCACCGCGCACCGTTGCAGTTGGTACATCAGGTTACAATGTGATTTCTCGTATTTCAGAAGCCGCCAAAATACCAAACTTTGGATAACCCGAAGGGCATAATCGTAATCTGACCCCGTGCAAAAATACAATATCGTTTTTATTGTTTAATGTGAAGACGTAGTTTAGAGAAAGAAACATACAATTCGATAAAAAATTGTTAAACAGATCATGCTTTCTTCATTTGGGGTGTTCCAGCTAGTATCGCCCGAGATTTGAATCGACAGTATTTAATTTTTTTAAATAATTTTATACGATGTAGGTCTATGTCACGGGAACATCTGTGATTTTTTTCAAATTTTCACTTTCAATCGTTTTCTTGTTATGAATATTACAAACGCCGATTAGAATACATCCTTTGATCCTCCCCCCCCCCCAAAAAAAAACCCAGATATTCTGAGATTCGAGATTCAGTATTTTGCAGTACATCATTCCATAGCCGGAAGTTTCATGGGTCGTTTCCAATGTGGGGATCGCAAAAAATGAACTCTGAGTAATGAGGTGAAAAAAAAACATTCCCATTAGAAGACGAAAGACACAAAGCAGGAACGGCTCTCGGAGAATTGTACCTAACTGAAAATGACAAAAAATTACAGAATCAAATTTTGCGCATCTAACGTGAAAACGGAAAATCCACTCACAATCGGTGTCCAACTTACGATCTTCAAAATACTGAATCCAGTGTCTCCCAGCTCTGCTGCGTCCGACGGCTCATTCGATGAAAGGTCTTCTTCGAAGTCTTCGTCCGAACTGTACGATTCTTCTTCCGGTGAAACCTCCATCGTCAGCCGTTTCGGAAGTTTGTCTAGGTCACCGGTCAGCAGTGTTCTGGTTGAGAAAACATTTTTCAATTCGTGAGGAATCATCAAACTCGACGATTACTCACCGCAATAGATGGCGTCGAGGGGGTACGCAATGCCCGATTTGATCGAAAGACGGAGCAGTCTCTTCCTTGAATTGCTTGACCGCTTCTGCCAGAGCATGTTCAGTCCGAAACGAGCCGAAGAATACTTCCAACATTATTTTGCCAACGTCTCGGATGTCATACTCCACTATTTTGGCATCCGGTCCCTCGTATCGAACTTCCTCAGTCTGTGGAAGGACGTCCTGCAGTTCCTCCGCCAATCCGAAATCAACTATCTTCGCATTCCCTTCGCCATCGAGGCAAATGTCCTGTCAGCTTGGGTCGCAATGGACAAAACCACTTTCGTAGATGTAATTTAACGCTTGGAGCACGTCGTAGATGATCCAGCATCCCCTTACTCGATCCAAGCCATCCTGGATGGCGTCGCGGAGCGAACCTCCGCTCCAGTACTCCATCCGGATGAACAGAGTCGCCTCAAGTCTTGATGAGGAATTTCAAAGAGTTTTATTGCACGAAGACGAACGGCATGATCAGGTCACGGGCATATGTCTAAATTTAAATCCATCAATTGGACTGCAATCTCAGGACTCGAAGAATTAATTACAAGTCTAAACGGTTATCAAGAATGTAAATGAAGGAATTATCATCGTGGAAGAAAATCTGAAAGGCTGAAGAATTTCATCGACACGTGTCGAGACACGTTAACATTCATCTGTAAGGACCCTATTCGTCACCTCGAGGCAGCAAATCTTCACGGATTCTCGAAGATAAGTTTCAAAATTATAAAAAGTTGATGGATATCACTTGTGGAAAGACTGTTTATTCATATGACAAGAAAATCCTCCCAGAGACTACTTTATAACGACTCGTAAAACGTCACAGTACCATTCTTGTCATTCTGAACACAAGAATAATTTGAAGCGATTTTTCCCCGCATGATATTGAACAGATTTGAGGAAAAAAAGGATTTTCATTATTATTCGTCACAAGTTGTATTTCATAAAGATGTAGCCTTTTGCATCTATTAACTGAAATAGTTTGTCATTGAAAATCGTAGAGTCGCATTGAGTTTTTTCGAAATTCGTACTTTTTTATGAAAGCCTATGACATACTACGAAAAAAAAATTCCATGATCGATTTATAATTTCTTTCAAGTTGTTGACTAAGAATTGTAAATTTTCGTAATTGATTGTAAAAATCCGTATTTTTCTACGAGAAAACTACCTCTGTTGTGCGATTTTCTACCGACTTCTACGATTTTCCGATTTTTTTTAACAATTTTTCGCACTGTTTAACTAATTTCTACGATTTTCTAGGATTTTTTTCACTTTTGTCGTACTTCGACGCAGAAATTATTTTCACCAGGGTAGACACGCGATATTCAATCGTGCACTCACAATCAGAAAAATCTATAGTTATAGGTACTGTTCATGTGGATTATAAATGGCCTCCGATATTTTTTTTATAGTAAACGAAACTATAACATCGTATTCTCAACCATGATTTCAGTTTTATTGAATATTTTTATAGTCCTGTCGATCATAAAATCCGACAACTATATGAATTTTTATCAGTGTGCCTCACGCGCGAAAAAGTTATGAGCTTTTCGGCTATAAAACGGGCTGGTATCTATATTTTTATACACCCCTGAGACACGTATTTCGTGAGCATTTATTTTCAGCGACACGCTCTGCTATTATTCGAACATAAAACACACATATTATACATACATGATTGTCATCGGAAATTTGAGTTTTCAGAAGGAAAATTACCATTTTCAAAAAATGATGTGGAACATGGTGAAATTGACGTTTGAATTCCTATTGTTTTTCGAATTTCACGTTGAAAATGACAAGTTAGATAAAAATGATGATCATTTGCGAAAAATTCAGGAAATTTCCGATCGAAAACAGTATTCTTATAAATTGGAAGATTCCGAAGCAAAATAGAAAAATCTATTTGTTGACACTTGAATAATGTGAAAAAATCATCTAGAAAAGCATAACTAATTTTGAGGCCGGATTTTCGTACAGGATTTGGTGGAATAGCCCATATTACATCGCGTGTCTAATGGCAACAGGTCGTAAGCGCCATTTTTTTTTCTTCATGATTTTTCAAATAGCTGTAAAAACCCGTGAAACGCGAAGAAAAATCGAAATCTAGAAAGTTTCGAAAATTCATGAAAAAAAAAAAATACCAAGGTAAAAGCAGAAGGACGTAAGTGCCAAATAAAAAAAAGAATTGGCGGTTACGACCTTCTGCTTTTAATTGAGCCAATATTAATTTTCAACATTTACGAACTAATCTTCTGGGTTTTATCCCGAATAGAAAAAAATATGACCTTTTGTGGTTAAGAACAGCAAAAAGTCGTATAGTGGCGCTTAAGTCCTTATGTCATCAGACACGCGATATCATGGATCTAATTTTTATTTGCGTCACTAAAAACCATCGTGTCCGAATCGTTGCACCTCCAATGCAGACATGTGGATAACAATTAAGAATAATGCACCTGCAATCGCGGGTTTGAATGGGAAACGTCGGGGACATGCATGATAGTCAGACAAATATTTCTCAAACTTGAATAATCACCATGAAACAAGTCGTCATCTTGGTCCTCTGAATTTCTTCCAGCTTGCTGTAGAAGCCCCAGGCAACGAAACCAGTACCGCACGATCGATAGTAAGTGAAAAGTACCGAATATCCATTATGAATGAGTGCCTAATGATTGACTTAAACAAGTTTTAGAAACTTGAAAAGTCATAGAATCAACTTCAGACGAGTGTAAAGAGCAATGAAAGTCATCCACGTGACGTCACGCAGTACCTCGGCTGCCATGTTTCAGTGTTTGCTTATTAAACAGCGGAGGGTGGGAAAAAATTAACGTTTCCCTTAAGAAATAGCGCGAGGGGCTATTCAATTTCTGACCAAGAAGTGACAAGCGATTGCAAATGATTTCGATGTGATTTTTGGTAATTTACATTCGTGTCATATCCCGCGATCATCAGGCGATTATTTCGAGGCGATTGGAATCAAAAACTGGATGGTTTGTGACTTCATCGATCTGATATGAATAGCCCCTCGGAAAAATCGATCATTGCGCCATTATGGTATCAGGTTGATGTGACTGTTCTTGTACTTCAGAACTCATAAGAAATCTACAAATCGGATAAATCGAAGGATGTATCGTAATGTGACCCTGCTGCATATGAAGAACCGGACCTGCCCTGCAACATTAATGTTATCCTTGTTTCACTAATTTCGGAACAAGCACTATGTATCAGACAATTCTTTTCCAAAGTTATATCCTAAACTGAAATGATTAAATATAAAAATAAAAACTGCTTCACTCTGTAAAAAAATGATGTGTTTCTATTATTACTCCCATGGAACAATTGCATAATTAACAAGTACTCTAAAATCCTCTGAAATGTATAGAAAAATCAAATTTCCGAATTTATTTCCAAATTGTCCAAATTAAAAAGAACAGAAGATAACAGAATTATATGAAATAGAGCAAATTTATTTATTAATATATCGACAGGCCGTTAGTAACACAGTTTTGTTATATTTTATTTTTATTTGTTCATTGTATAACCGTCTTTGCATCTACTAAGAGTTGTGCAGTAGTTGCATACCGTCAATTTCGTCTTGAATTGTTCAAAAATACACATTTACATTTACAACTTTTACCAGATCAAATTATCATCTATTCTTTTACTATCAAAATTACCTTTCCCTTCAGTTTAATTATTTTATAGCCCTACCTTGATTCGTTTCATCAATACGGGCTTGTATAGGACGGAAACAACACGAAAACAGTGCAAATGCACACAAACTTCCTGCTGGTCCTTGTTGAACATACATCATTACAGGAATGATTGTTTCCCAAGTGATTAGTTGTAGCCAGTAAGGTTTCAGTAAATTCCATCGCCTGGATGCGCATTTTGTAATTCAAGAGTTCAGGTGAAAAAAATGGTGAATACGACGTTTGCTCTGGTCTTCTTCCAGCTCTACGCTATCGCGGAATCCCGAGCTTTGGGTTCCATGCTGGATGCCTTCGGTAAAATGCGAAGTTAGTATACATATTATATCAAACAGGCAAGGGTAGGAATAAAAATTGACTATTTATTATAGACCAAAATAACGTACAAAGGATTCTTTGGATGATGTCCTAAAAAGAAGAATTTCGGATAAAAATTAACAGTTCAGGTTTTTGGAAAATTTTGGGGCAAAAAGGACCGCAGGAACATTTCAGAACTCTGTTACAATCAATTTTGATTTTCTGTGTCACGTAGTTCGACTAATTCTTCTCTCGTTTCTTCTTCCAATCAATGTTGAATTGATGAACTTATAATCTAGAATTATTATTATTTTTTCTATTGCTCGATGATCAATGATCGGCTACGACTCGGAGTAAATATTTGTTAAAAACATTTTAAACATTTTTGGTACCGATAAGAAAGTGGTCAATTTTTTCCCACTATCTGCTACATCATTGCTCATTGATTCATTTGCCTATGTAAATGATTTTGCACCGTTGCAGTTGGTTGTATGTATACATGTATCCTCCAAAAATACTCCTTAACAAAAATTAGTTTTAACAAAAGTCGTCTTTCAAAACATTCTTCCTATGAAAAGTTTGAAATCAGATACAACTACCAAGTACAAGAATTAACAATAAAATTAAACCAATCTGGTTTTTCAAATGATTAGTGATGTGATAAAATATGGGAGGAAAAGTTCTAAAAAAAAAAAATGTTAACGAAAAAAAATGTAGGGAGTGGTACTTGGCGGGCCAGGTGTGGGGTAGATGAAAGAGTATTAGGTCGAATATTTACGTGAAATTTTTATCAATTGGTATGATGGCCCGCCAAGTACCACTCCCTACATTTTTTTCGTTAACATTTTTTTTTAGAACTTTTCCTCCCATATTTTATCACATCACTAATTATTTGAAAAACCAGATTGGTTTAATTTTATTGTTAATTCGTGTACTTGGTAGTTGTATCTGATTTCAAACGTTTCATAGGAAGAATGTGTTGAAAGACGACTTTTGTTAAAACTAATTTTTGTTAAGGAGTATTTTTGGAGGAAGACTTTTTGTTGGTAGATTTTTTTGGGGGAGACCACATTAATGTACTTGGCAACGGTTCTTGCACCAGAGGTGCTTTTTTGGGAGATATCATTACTTTTTGTAAAATTTCGCTTAACCACCCAATAATTTGTAGGTATGTAGGTTTTCAGTGATACTTATATGCATATAGTTTCTCGAGTTCTGATTTTTCTTAGACATCTGACGCGAAATTTGAACCTCTATTGAGTATTACAAGCTTTTTCGTTACAGTCCTTTTTTCCCTATATACCTGCAACGTGTAGCTCTGCGTGTAGCCCTCCTTCTTTTTCCCATCTGGGCTTGGGACCGGGAATGATGGAGTTCGTTGCATACAGGGTTATAGCTGCTGCTCACTCTAATTTTCCTTGAGCATTCGAATATTGAATATCGAATATTGTTATCGCATAAAAAAATCCTTCCAACATTTTTGAAATAATGGTAGCTTAGACTGTGAAAAAAAAACTTCAGCCTCCTGCGGTGAAAATGTAAGAGCAGAGAACTTTGCGATGAAGATTTTGCCCACCGCTGCCTAAAATTCCTTGTGTCTACACTTTCATCGCAGAAGACTGCATTTTTTTTCACAGTCTGTGCTACCATTATTCAAAACCTTCTGAAAGGATTTTCTTGTACACCTCTCTCCAACGTTGTGGAAATTGATAAACCAATTGTTGCGAAAAATTTCACCAGTCTTCTGCTAAATAATATGAAGCCTGTTGGGTATAATGTTAGGTATGTAACTCCAGAATTGTTGATACGTTACATTATGGTCCGAACCTAGATAATTTTTCGCAGACTCTGATAAAAGTTTAGAATAAAACTAACGATAAAATAATCATTGTCCCAATTAAAAAATCAGGAGAGAAATTATGTCATGTACAATGAATAATTTGTCACAGGTAATCTTGGAGACGATAAGGGCATTTAAAGTGAACAAGTTAAGTATTTATGAAGAAAGATGACAAATGTTCGTATCAGCTTCTTCTTGGCGACTCATTGTACTCGGACATATTTCTAAGGTGAGCCATTTGTATAGAAATAAGCTATTTTTTATCCCTGATACTTTGAAAAAAATCGATAGGGCTTTACCTGAAGCGCATCGTGATTAGTTACATTTGGTGTCGAAGCCCTTTTTCACCCATTTCAGTTGAGCGGAGAGATTTTCAGGGTTGTTTAAAGTTCCAATTAGGTTTAATTTTCTGTTTTGTGGATGCACACTTTAGAACCAGAGTTGATTTATCGAAATTCATACTTATATTTATAACAAATACGTTCGGCAATATGTTGCATCGTTGAAACTCACACAATTCAAAAGTGATCAATCTGTGTATTCTGAGGCTAATATCACAGCGTTTCAAATTTGGCATTGATATGTCTTGTCAGTTGGACGAAATGAGATATGCATTGATGCTGCAAATAATGATTTCAATCAATCAAGCAAAAGTAACGAGATAAGACTTTTTTGCTCATCTAAATTAGTTATGACCAAAGTGAATGAATAAGTTTGTTCGTCTCACTTCATCCGAAATGTATCGAGTTCAGCAGATTATTGGGACTCAACAAATATTCCGTAAAATAGACTGCAATGTTATGAATTTGGCCGTGAAAATTCATGAACCAAAACTGAGTCAGAATTTAGCCACAGCTTTTGAAATTTCATATCAAGAAAAGTTTGAACATAAAACTATTTTGCGAGTTATATGAAACCCAAACCAAGACACTGTAGATGGTAGACGGTCGAGTTTTTAGAACGCACGCCGGTCTACGCTGGACACAATTCATCACACATGGAACTACATATACCTCATTCGGTTGTTAGAGATCTGTATTGAAATGAATCCGAAGCTCGTGTAAGCAAATCCATTTTCACACAATGAACACTCAACAATTTTTCCGTACGCATACGTGTTATTAACCACATTTCTAACCTCAAAATTGCAAGTTTCATGATTTTATGCGAGACACCCCCATTTATTCCAATTCAGCTCTTCGATTCATACGTGAACATCTGTATAATGATAACAGAGAGGAACAAAGCGCATAAAACTTGGAAAATGATGAGATTTTATTGCGACCGACGCAACTGACAGCTCTGTCTCGGGTAATCGATTCTCGATCTTACGTTCAAACATGGCGGTCTATTCACTTCGGTCGCGATTCTCTACTCTACAATCGTGCCTTCCGAAGCGCCGTCTGGCGACTATCCTAGGGTACGTCGATCGCTGTGAATTCTTGCTGTCCAGCGGTGGTCGCTCTTCTCTCATTTTTATTGTCGTAGGAATAGAGCAATTGAGCTGACTGAAGAAGGAGATGACGAACAAAATTCTGCCGAGAAAACGGGTATCGGAAACATTCAAATAATCATATCTCAGCTCTCCGTGTACCGATTACATCGAAATTGGGCTCTATTGAAAGCTTATTACGCCCATGTCCCAGGATAAATATTTCAACCCCATGTATGAAGCGAGGCGGAAGAAAGACGATTACATAATTTTCCCCACTGCCCGGTTCGCTCCCGTTCGGGTAAAGGGACTCGGAGAGTCTCTGCGCCGTGCGTTAAAAAGTTTTTTTTTTAATGTACTTGGCGCGAGACTCTACCAGGTCTCCGATATTTTTTTATAGCAAACGGAACTATAATACAGTATTCTCAACCATTATTTCAGTTTTATTGAATATTTTTATAGTCCTGTCGATCATAAAATCCGACAACTATGTGAATTTTTATCAGTGCATGCCTCACGCGCGAAAAAGTTATCAGTTTCTCGGCTATAAAACGGGCTGGTACCTATATTTTTATACACCCCTGAGACACGTATTTCGTGAGCATTTATTTTTAGCGACACGCTTTGCTGTTATTCGAATAGATTAAATGCACAATATACGTACTTTACATACGTTACACTACATACATTTGCATGTTAACATCGAATTACACGAATAATGACAAAAACTGACAAATTTTATTCAAACCGTAACTGCGACTTGGAGGTTAACGAGCGGAAAATGTTGAGACATGATCGTCATCGAAAATTTTCAGAGTTTTCAGATGAAGAATTTCGATCTTTAAGAAACGATGGGGAACATGGTGGAATTGACCTTTGAAGTCCTATTATTTCTCGAATTTCACGATGAAAATGACAAGTCAGATGAAAAATGATCATCATTTGCGAAAAATTCAGAAAATTTCCGATCGAAAATCGTATTCTTATAAATTGGAAAATTCCGAAGCAATGAAAATTGCGAGATCGAAAAATGTAAATGCAAAAGGTCGTATGTCGGGCGGATACGTCGTTCTTTCATTACAATTTTTTGGGAAATTAAAAAACAACTTACAGGCAAAACGTCGTATTCACCATTTTTTTCGTCCTTTTTTCTACCGTCCGACGGCGCGGCAGACAACTATGATCAACAGAATAAACACGGCGGCCTGGGTACTCTGTGACGTCACGTGGCGTTCGAAAATTGATCACCTTCAATCGCTGTTGACAGTCACCTGAAGCTCATTTCGTAATTTTTATGGTTTGTAAAAATTGTATTCAATTATCACGCATCCATTTATCATGGACATTTGTCAAGGTTCAATCTGAGGAAACTTTGCCACTGCAGTGTCTGGATTTCATACCGCATATTTTCACCTGAATGTATCGAACCGTCGCACAGTCGGCAGATTCACAGAAAAATCGGCAAAACTAGGCAGATGTGCGTACTGAAAAATGCAATGGTACCTAATTCTTATGTTTTTTCAGGTGAAAAAAAAGGTGAATACGACGTTTGCTCTGGTCTTCTTCCAGCTCTACGCTCTCGTGGTATCCCGAGCTTTGGGTTTCATGCTGGGTGCCTTCGGTAAAGGATGAAGTGAGTATCGAACAGGCGAGGGTAGGAATAAATAGTATATTGTGCAACTCGTGGGCAAAAATGACGATTCCGAGTGAGTGTGAATATAGCCACACGAGCCGAAGGCGAGTGCGGATATCACACGAACTCAGAATCGTCATTGCCCACGAGGTGCACACGATATTTTTCCCAACAAATATGTAAAATTAGGCGAGTTTAGCCGTCTGTTGAAAATGAACAAAACTCACAAACCATTTCCCCACTAGTGGAGAAATATAACCATTTCTCAACTAGTGGAGAAATAGTTTGCGTGTTTTGTCATCACCAGTGGTCAGCAGTAGTTCTGGGTCACTAGTGGAAAAATGATTCTTCATTTCCCAATTCATTGAGAAATAGCGTCTTTTGTTCATTTTCAGCAGACGGCCAAAACCGCCTATTTTTACATATGCGTTGGGAAAAATTAACTATTCATTATAGACCAAAATAACGTACAAATGATTCTTTGGATGATGTCCAAAAAAGAAGAATTTCGGATAAAACTAGACAGCTCAGGTTTTTGGAAATTTTGGGGCAAAAAGGACCGCAGGAACCTTTCAGAACTCTGTTACAATCATTTTTGATTCTCTGTGTCACGTAGTTCGACTTCTTCTCTCGGTTCTTCTTCCAATCAATGTTGAATCGATGAACCTATAATTTAGAATTATGATTTTTTTCTATTGATCACTGATCAATGATCGGCTACGACTCGGAGTAAATATTTTTTGAAAACATTTTAGACATTTTTGGTATCGATAAAAAAGTGCCCAATTTTTTCACACCATCTACTACATCATTGCTCATCGATTCATTCGCCTATGTAAAAGATCTTGCACCGTTGCAGTTGGTTGTATGTACATCAGGTTGATGTGATTTCTCGTATTGCAGAAGCCGCCAAAATACCAAACTTCGGATAAACCGAAGGGCATAATCGTAATCTGACCCCATGCAGATGGAAGAATCGGACCTGATATCTACACAAATTTTATCCAAAAATACAATACCGTTTTTATTGTTTAAAGTGAAAACCGAGGGGTTAACCACTCTTGAAGTCAGGTGTACACCTTGCCGAAAAGTCAGTTGAAGTCAGTTGAAGTCAGCTGACTTCATGAAGTCTTGAAATCTTCAAGTCAGATGTACGGTCGACGGACGAGTGGTTAACCCCTCGGTGTAATGTGAACGGAATACACAAGACGCGGTACCTATGGATAATATAGAATAAAGATTGGTATTATATACACGCACTAGCGTGGCAAAAAATTAGACGAGCTTCTTTGTCGATTTATGAATAGTTTATACTGCAGGTATGTGATATGGTCTATTCCACCAAATCCTGTACGAAAATCCGGCCTCAAAATTAAGTATGCTTCTTTTAGATGATTTTTTCACATTATTCAGGTGCTAACAAAGTGATTTTTTTTATTTTGCTTCGAACATTTTTCTGAATTTTACGCAAATGATGATCATTTTTCATCTAACTTGTCATTTTCATCGTGAAATTCGAAAAATAATAGGACTTAAAAGGTCAATTTCACCATGTTCCCCATCGTTTCTTAAAGATCGAAATTTTTCGTCTGAAAACTCTGAAAATTTCCGATGACGATCATGTCTAAACATTTTCCGCTCGGTTACCTCCAAGTCGCAGTTACGGATTGAATAAACTTTGTCAGTTTTTTGTCATTATTCGTGTATTTCGATGTCAACATGCGAATGTATGTATAAGTGTAACGTATGTAAAGTACGTATATTGTGCATTTAATCTATTCGAATAACAGCAAAGCGTGTCGCTAAAAATAAATGCTCACGAAATACGTGTCTCAGGGGTGTATAAAAATATAGATACCAGCCCGTTTTATAGCCGAAAAGCTTATAACTTTTTCGCGCGTGAGGCATACTGATAAAAATTCATATAGTTGTCGGATTTTATGATCGACAGGACTATAAAAATATTCAATAAAACTGAAATAATGGTTGAGAATACTGTATTATAGTTCCGTTTGCTATAAAAAAATATCGGAGGCCATATATAACCACATGAACAGTACCTATAACTATAGATTTTTCTGATTGTGAGTGCACGATTACACGATGCTAGTTTCTTTGAATATCGCGTGTCTAATGGCAGAAGGCCGTAAGCGCCGAAAACGCGACTTTGGTGGAAAAATATCCTATAATTTTTTGTTCCACGCCATTCGCTCCAAAAATGGTCAAAACGTAGATATATAAATAGATTGAAATTACGAGATCGAAGAATGTGAATGCAGAAGGTCGTAGGCGGGAATTTAAGAATTTCTTCACTCCTGAACCGGGAAGTCAGAAAGACACTTGAAACGCGCAGATAAATTGAAAAAACGAACGTTTCGGAAAATTCTATGAAAAACATTCGTCGTTAAAAGCAGAAGGTCGTAAGCGCCATTTTATAAAAAAAATTTGGAGGTTACGTCGTTCTGTTGTCAATTGACCCAGTATCAAATTTCAACGTTTATGGACGAATATTCGGGTTTTTATCCCAAATACAATGGAAAAAATGTATATATGTGACGTTTTGCCGTTGAGAACAACAAAAAGTCGCAGAATGGCGCTTACGTCCTTATGTCATTGGACACGCGATATCATGGATCTAATGTTTATTTGCGTCAGTAAAAATCGTCGTGTCCGAATCGTCGCAGCTGTGCACATGCGTGGATAATAAAAGAATAATTCACCTGCATTCGCGGGTATAAATAGGAGACGACCGGGACATGATGGCCACACAAGTATTCCTCAAGCTTGAATAATCACCATGAAACAAGTCGTCTTCTCGGTCCTCGCCGTTCTGGCTTTCTTCCAGCTCTACGCTGCTGTAGAAGCCATGAGCGAAAAGGAAAAAGCATGCATCATTGTTAACGAGCCGTAAGTGAGAAGTACCACATATCCATGATAAATGAGTGCCTAATGATTAACTACAAGTTTGAGAAACTAGATATATCATAGAATCAACTTCAGACGAGTGTAAAGAGCAATGAAAGTCATCCGCGTGACGTCACGCAGTACCTCGACCGCCATGTTCTTCCGTTAAGCATTGTTGTTCGTAGCGCCACCAGACGGTAAATCTGTGAGTGAAAGGTAGTCTGTGACGTCACACGCGACCGCGAAATTCGAACGCTGTATTGGAAAACTCGATTCACGTGAAAACCGAATAGAAACAATTGGACGGAATAGGTTTTTCATCAATCATAATCATGAAATGGTCAGATAAGAGAATTAACAGAAAAAATGTACGAAACTTGCTTATTAAACAGCGGAGGGTGGGAAACAATTGACACATCCCTTAGGAAATAGCACGAGGGGCTATTCAATCTCGGAACAAGAAGTGACAAGCGATTGCAAGTGGTTTTGATGTGATTTTTAAGCGATTACTTCGAAGCGATTGGAATCAAACTGCATGGTTTGTGACTTGATGGATCTGATATGAATAGCCCCTCGGATAAATCGATCATTGCGCCATCATGGTATCGGGTTAATGTGACTGTTCCTGTGTTTCAGAGGTGATTGGGAACCTACACCACTCTCTAGACGCTTAGCTCGTACCGGGGAGTGCGACAAGCTACGTAAAGAACAGCAGGCTAAGGGACCACCTGGGAAGTTTTTTTTCGGAGAGCCAATTGAAGGCAAGCATTAGCAGACGGATAATTTTGAATTTACCACACACTTAACCTAAAAACTTTTGATAATATAATATTTGCTATTTGAATGAAGTAAATAGGGACGAGGCCATCAAGGATAAAACAGAAGAAGAAAGATCGAGTAAATAATTAAGTAAAATAAATATCATTTAAAATGAATACTTATTTATTTCTATCGGATTACGCAACGTCTGATTGGTCGCCTTAAAATCCAACTCAAGATGGCAGCCTTCAATTTGTCCCACGTCAATCGCCCGATGCGCCTTCCAGTTAGTATATAGAGTTCAGTGCGTGCCACTGATGCATATGAAGAACCGGACCTGGCCTGCAACGTCAATGTCATCGTTATTTCACTAATTTCGGCACAACCACTATGTATCAGACAATTCTTTTCCAAAATCATATCCTAAACTGAAATTATTAAGAATAAAAATAAAACGTGCTTCCGTGTGTAACAAAATGATGTGTTTCTATTATCACTCCCATGGAACAACTGCATCATCAACAAATGCTCTAAAATCCTCTGAAATGCATAGAAAAATCAAATTTCCGAATTTATTTCCAAATTGTCTAAATGAAAAAAAAAATTTTCAAGGCAAAGGTATGCGTCGTATTCGTCATTTTTTTTTCTTTCTTTTTTTTTTACCGTCCGACGGCGCTGCAGACAACTATGGTCAACAGAATAAACACGGCGGCCTGGGTACTCTGTGACGTCACGTGGCGTTCGAAAATTGATCATCCTCCATAGCTGTTGACAGTCACCTGAAGCTCATTTCGTCATTTTTATGGTTTTTAAAAATTGTATTCAATTATCACGCACCCATTTATTATGGACATTTGTCAAGGTTCAATCTGAGGAAACTTTGCCATTGCAGTGTCTCGATTTCATACCGCATATTTTCACCCGAATGTATCGAACCGTCGCTATTGCAAATGCACACAAACTTCCTGCTGGTCCTTGTTGAACATACATCATTACGGGAATGATTGTTTCTCAAGTAATTAGTTTTAGCCAGTAAGGTTTCAGTAAATTTCATCGCCTGGATGCGTATTTTGTAATTCAAGAGTTCAGGTGAAAAAAATGGTGAATACGACGTTTGCTCTGGTCTTCTTCCAGCTCTACGCTATCGTGGAATTCCGAGCTTTGGGTTCCATGCTGGGTGCCTTCGGTAAAGGACGAAGTGAGTATCAAACAGGCGAGGGTAGGTATAAAAATTAACTATTCATTGTAGACCAAAATAACATACAAATGATTCTTTGGATGATGCCTAAAAAGAAAATTTCGGATAAAAATTAACAGTTCAGGTTTTTCGAAAATTTTGGGGCAAAAAGGACCGCACGAAGTTTTCAGAACTCTGTTACAATCATTCTTGATTTTCTGTGTCACGTAGTTCGACTTCTTCTCTCGTTTCTTCTTCCAATCAATGTTGAATTGATGAACTTATAATTTAGAATTCTGCCTTTTTCCTATTGATCAATGATCAATGATCGGCTAAGACTCGGAGTAAATTTTTTTCTAAAACATTTTAGACATTTTTGGTACCGATAAAAAAGTGGTCAATTTTTGCCCACCCTCTACTACATCATTGCTCATTGATTCACTCGGGTAAGTAAAAGATTTTGATTAAAACGTTCGATGAATTGATCAAGGTTTTCTGATGGCCAATCGCTGCACCGCGCACCGTTGCAGTTGGTACATCAGGTTGCAATATGATTTCTCGTATTTCAGAAGCCGCCAAAATACCAAACTTTGGATAAACCGAAGGGCGTAATCGTAATCTGACCCCATGCAAAAATACAATATCTTTTTTATTGTTTGAAGTGAAGACGTAGTTTAGAAAAAAAAAGATACAATTCGATAAAAAATTGTTAAACAGATCATGCTTTTTTCATTTGGGGTGTTCCAGCTATTATCGCCCGAGATTTGAATCGACAGTATTTAATTTTTTTAAATAATTTTATACGATGTAGGTCTATGTCACGGGAACATCTGTGATTTTTTTCAAATTTTCACCTCCAACCGTTTTCTTGTTATGAATATTACAAACGCCGATTAGAATACATCCTTTGATCCTTTGCAAAAAAAAAAAAACCCAGATATTCTGAGATCCGAGATTCAGTATTTTGCAGTACATCATTCCATAGCCGGAAGTTTCATGGATCGTTTCCAATGTGGGGATCGCAAAAGATGAACTCTGAGTAATGACGTGAAATAAAAAACATTCCCATTAGAAGAAGAAAGACACAAAGCAGGAACGGCTCTCGGAGACTTGTAACTAACTGAAAATGACAAAAAATTACAGAATCAAATTTTGCGCATCTAACGTGGAAACGGAAAATCCACTCACAATCGGTGTCCAACTTACGATCTTCAAAATACTAAATCCAGTGTCTCCCAGCTCTGCTGCGTCCGACGGCTCATTCGATGAAAGGTCTTCTTCGACGTCTTCGTCCGAACTATACGATTCTTCTTCCGGTGAAACCTCCGTCGTCAGCGGTTTGGGAAGTTTGTCTAGGTCACCGGTCAGCAGCGTTCTGGTTGAGAAAACATTTTTCAATTCATGAGGAATCATTCAAACTCGACGATTACTCACCACGGTAGATGGCGTCGAGGGGGTACGCAATGCCCGATGTAATCGAAAGACGGAGCAGTCTCTTCCTTCAATTGCTTGACTGCTTCTGCCAGAGCATGTTCAGTCCCAAACGAGCCGAAGAATACTTCCAACATTATTTTGCCAACATTTCGGATGTCACACTCCACTATTTTGGCATCCGGTCCCTCGTATCGAATTTGCTCAGTCTGTGGAGGGACGTCCGGTTTCTCCGCCAATCCGAAATCAACTATCTTCGCATTCCCTTCGCCATCGAGACAAATGTCCTGTGAGCTTGGGTCGCAACGGACAAAACCACTTTCGTAATAGTATATTATGCACCGAGGATCTAACCCGAACCTTTACTTCCGAGTATGATGTTTACAGGACGAGTAGTAGAGTTGTGCGCGCCGAAGGCGTGCACAACTCGAATACGAGTCTTGTAAAAAAGCATACTCGGATTGAAGGTTCGGGTATGATCCGAGGTGCATACGATACTTTATTCCCAACAAGCAACGTTTAGAGCGATTAACGGCGCTTGGAACAAAGCGTAATGTGTCGAAATCTTGACCCCAACCTTTTCCCTGTTCCACCGTTCCTACGCTACGAATCTGCATAATAACATTGGCTCGAACAGCTGCCAAGCGGAGCAGCCGATTTTTGTCCGCGATCCCTTTATTGTCCTGTTTTGAGGACTATAAACGTGCGTTTATTTCCCTCCGGACAATAAAGAAACCCTCTCATCCCGCGCAACACCGCCATCTCGCGCCGACCAGTAAACGACTACGTTACGCATTTGTTCCGAGTGGCGTTATGAGCTCTAAACGTGCTTGTTGGGAATAAATGTAATTTAACGCTTGGAGCACGTCGTAGATGATCCAGCATCCCCTTACTCGATCCAAGCCATCATGGATGGCGTCGTGGAGCGAACCTCCGCTGCAGTACTCCATCCGGATGAACAGAGTCGCCTCAAGTCTTGATGAGGAATTTCAAAGAGTTTTATTGCACGAAGACGAACGGCATGATCAGGTCACGGGCAAACGTCTAAATTTAAATCCATCAATTAGACTGCAATCTCAAGACTTGAAGAATTGATTACAAGTCTAAACGGTTATCAAGAATGTAAACGAAGAAACTATCATCGTAGAAGAAAATCTGGAAGGACGGAGAATTTCATGGACACGTGTCGAGACACGTTAATATTCATCTATAAGGATCATATTCGTCACCTCGAGGCAGAAAATCTTCACGGATTCTCAAAGATAAGTTTCAAAATGATAACAAGTTGATGGATATCACTTGTGGAAAGACTGTTTATTCATATGACAAGAAAATCCTCCCAGAGACTACTTTATAACGACTCGTAATGTACGTCACATGTACCATTCAAAGACCGATGTCTAGTTTCTAATTTATAATTCAACGATTAAACGAACTTACCTGTAAGTGAAGTTCTATCGGAATTGTATGTAGAGCCTCTTCCTCAAGATCACAATGTAGTCCCCCTACTTTATGCCGGTTGGCGCCACAAATTTTTAAAGTAAAACAAGAAAATTAGGTGTATTTGTTATATGCAACTGCATCCATCTAGTGCTCTGTGACCCGAGCGTAACTCATTCCTTTATTTTGTGCCGTGAGAGTCACACGCGTTTCGGCAAGAGTGATTTTTTATTTTTCCATAATGGAAAAATCTAAGAAGTGTCGTTCTCGTTCTCAAGATAAGGCGAAAGAACATAATCTGGTGCGACGTTTGGAGATTCTAGAACGGAGATTATCGAGGAAAGATCGTGATCGCAGACGAGAAAATCGTAAGTTTATTTTATTTTCATTGGGTATATCAAGATGGCTACTGAGTTTCAGACTCTTTACGGCGTTGCTAGGTGACGCCGAAAACACGGCCGGCTGTTCGGTTTATTTAATACTCAATTTTTCTCACACACGGGCCAGGCCTGTAGTGGTATATCTAAGAGATATACATGAGATGTCCAAGGGACATGCGAAATTTGAATACCTG
>JAFFZH010015041.1:2960-46238 GCA_018420115.1 Euura saliciscinereae | reverse complement strand
CCCCCCAGAGTCCGAGCTACTCGGGGTATTCCACCCCAAAACCACATTTCGAGTCGAACCGGTTTTCCTCAGGTCTGAGTCTCGGAAGTTACGCCAATTCGGGTCCAGTCTACTACTCCACGCCGAGTCCCCCCGTCTACAGTTCGCCTCTTCAGGGGCAATATGTCCCGGAATCTAACCCGAAGCCGTACAATTCACCGCTGCAAAGCTACCAGGGATATTCTGGATCGACGGTGTCCCCTCCCACGTACGATTCTCTCGGGTCGGGGCCGAGCTTCGGAGGCTACAGACCCCAGGTCCAGTCCGGACTGGAGAGCTTCGCGACGTCGAGCCCCAACAGTTACCTTCCGGTACAGGGACAAACCACCCGCTTATCGCCACTGGGAAATACCCCGAAGTACAGCTACGAGGGAGGCATCAAATACGAGCACAAAATTGTCTGGAAGTATCCGGACGGCAAGGTGTCAGAGGTGGGACCGAACCCTGAAGAAGGTTCGTACGCCGGGTACTCGACCCCGACCAAGGTCAGCCTCAACTCGAATTACAAGAACAATCCGGCTCCGAGCAACTACCCGAAGACGGCGAACCCCGGGTACCCGGTAAACACCGGAGGCATCTACTCCCAGAAGCCAGCTACCTTCCCTGAGAATGGTGCTCCGGATGTGGGGGATACGAGACCCAACCAGTTCGTATCTTCGGCGTCGATTTCGAACGGTGGAAGCTACTTTTCGGGATCAGCTTCCCGAGCGACGCCCCCATCGCAGAAATACAGTTTCCAAAACCCCGTATATCAATCGAGCAAGACTCAAGGCGGTTCCTCGTCGTCATCTACGTCGTATAAGTCAAGTTTCAGCAAACCGAGTACGGAAAAACCGAAAATTTCGTCTAGCTACCCTGTAAGCAGCCCGGAAGCGGAGTATCTGCCTTTGGACAGCTACTCGACCAGCGGAATCTACGGGGAATCGAAGGGGCCAAAAACGAGCGCCTATACTTACAGCCAAAGTTCGCCGAGCTCTGGGTCCTACGGCCAAGTGGGCCAACAGACAAGTTCGAGCAAAGTCCCCTCGTCCGTGATATCGAAGTACACACCGCAGGTGCAACAGTACCTGAAAAAAGCTCTCGGACTTGGAGAAAGCGTTCAAAGTCAGGAGAGCTACGAGCCTTCGAACGCGGGAGCCTCTTACTCCAATCTCCAGTACTCTAACCTGTTGGATTACAACCCATCGATTTCGCAGTACGTCAGAGATCCGTCGACGATCCTTAATGCTCAACCGACGTTCGTCCAAGCCGGAAATTCATTGATTCCGGTTATTATCTTGAGAGTCGATGGCGTGGCGCCGATTCAGCCCCAAGAAACACCGAACATAAACCTTAAGGCGCTTTTGCAGAAATATTTGACCCAGTACGCGGAGAGCGTTAATAACTTGTCGCAGGGTAAGAATTACGACCAGAGTCAAAGTTCGTCGGGTTCACAGTTGTTTGACCTTGGTCAACTTACTCAGAGTCTGGGTCAGCTGCGTCAAGGTTCGAATTTCAAACAGAACTTTGCTCAGAATTTCGCTCAGCAATTTACCAGCGATTATCAGCCGACGACGAGAAAACCGAAAGTGAAAAACGTCGAGGTATTAGACGACCCGCGATTTACCAGTTACAAAGTTAAAAATTGAAGACTTGGTTTCGTTGACCACGAATTTTCATTGGCGTAACAAACAAACGAATCAAGAGAAATTAGTTGACAAAGTTTAGTTTAAATTTCCGGAAATTTTTTCCTGGTAGGCCTATTCAAGATGTGATTTAGTCCGTTGTTGCCGATTTCGTCATGCAACTACAAAATTTTACAAATCACTGACACCGCAGACTTTCCATCAAATAATTTCTACATCCCGCCAAGTACGCGCGTCTGAGCCGTCGTCGTATTGTCGTCACGTCATGTTGTCACGGGTAACGAAGAAAGTAAATCTTTTTTTTTCATGTACCGCAAAGTCATTCAGGTCAAAGAACGGAGCGTGGTAATCGTAATTTTTTACTCATTCAGACCTAAGAAAATTATGTTTTATTGATTCACGAGCCCGAGGGATATTTGAGTGCCATTTGGAGCGAATCGACGAATCTTTTCGAACATAGTATTAATTTTAGATGAGAGAATATTCGATAAGGGAATCGTGCAATACGTTGAGTCGAATTGGCCAGTTTCGATACGAGCAATCCACGACGTATAAGTTTGATATTGGCTCGTAACAAATCCGTGCCCGAAGAAATAAATGACTCGACGAAAGTATCGAAATTATATTATTTAATATTACATTACGTATTTTAAACTGACCAAACTTTCACACTTCAAAGAGGTACCTAAAGTAAAATTTATATATATAAGAGCACATTTGTATACTTTTAACGAACATGAAGAACCTAACGTGTATTAATCTAATAAAAGTTATTTAAGAAATAATTCCGATAAAATGTAAAAACTTTCTCCCCGTGTTCCAAATGTCCCTCTGCTTGCACTAGTTAAACACATTTATAGCAACTTATATTTATTCCAATACAACGCTATAATTATAATTAATTGACGCGATAAAATAAAACTCGAAGCAGCAATACTCATTAAACGAAGTTAATTCCACCATACACTAACGCGAGATAGGGCGATGATATCTTGAAATCTGACAAAGTTAATTAATTGCGAAGCGTGCAGAAGGATGAGTTACGCTGTAAAAATAGCCAACACTCGCATGGATCCATCGAGTTAAACGGTTCTTCGGTAAGTCATTTATTTTCTAGTGTAAATTGTGCCATACCATCGAGCTCACACACCGAGTATAATTCGTGTGTTCTAGAGCGCGTAGGAGTTCTTCAACCACGGTAAAACAATTGTCCAAGGTAATTGTTCTCGCCAACTGCCTAGAGAATTGAGATGAGTCCGCAGACTGTAGGCAAGGTCAGTTCGTACTCTGGGACTCATTGATAACACGAAAAATAGCTTGTTCAGAGGAAACTGTGAAGACGGTCTAGAGGCGTTTTTCTAGGTTTTAGTGTTCATCCGCGTTTTACTCCTGTTTGCAAGCGCGTCACTATGACCGGGAGTATCACGAGTTGCAAGTCACAGGCGTAAAAACGAATTTTCAAGCATTGGCACAGGCCCAGGGTAGACGTGGTATACAATCATGCATTTATGGGACATGGATGATCAGTTTTCGCGTAAATAACGTTTGACCACACTGTAAAAAAAAAATTGGGTAAATTTACCCGTCTGGGTAGTGCAACGCCCTATTGCTCAATCGGGGTAGAGAAATATGCCTACCCATGGGTACAAAATTTTACATTTTTTTGGGTAGACGAATTTACGCGGTACATGGATGGGTAAATACAAATTGATAGGTATGTCAATTTCACAACCCATATGGTTAAAGTATAAAGTATAGGTCAAATTTAAAAAAAAAAAAAAACTTCGCCAGCTCGGGACGCGAACCTAGGTCCCCAGCTTTGCTCGCTGATGTGCTACCGACTGCGCCATTGAATCACTGCATATGGTAGACTGCTAGAAAGTTTATGAGTACACAAAATTTTACCCACCGTGGGTACATGAAAATATTACTCTGGTTGCGTAAAGACAAAAAGTATACCCAATTCAGACAAAATTTACTGTTGAGCACCCTAATTTTGGCGAATGCATTTCCCTGCTTGTAAAATTACCCACCTCTTGGGTAGACAATTAGGTGGGAAAGTCTCTTGGGTAGAGAAAATTGATTTACCGTGACATGAAGTAAATTTGCCTACCCATGTGGTCGTTAAATTTACTCTTATTTTTTACAGTGCACTTGACAATATGCATTAGCGAGTTTATGTATGCGAGAAAACGTATTGTTCACGATGTAAAGACAAAATTTTCCCGACGTTAGTCGCGTGCCACAAATGAAAGTATCCTAGCCAAGACGCGAGTAGTATAGTATATAATTATTTAGAACGATATTTTTCACTTGGTCACCGAAGTGTATAAAGAAAATCGTACGCATCCTATGTGGCTCAGTTCTAGTAAGAAAGTTCATCCAACAACATCCTCAAAGGTTTATGAAAAAAGCTTAAATAAATGTGTGGACAAAATATCGTGTGATTCATTTAACAAAAGTGTGAATGAATATGAGCCTCCGGGAAATGTTTTTCTGTCACGTAAGTTCAGTCGATTCGCCCAATCTAACTACTCGCAAAAAAGAAATCTAGAGTAACTTGTCACCCAGTGATTAACGTAGATTCTCGATTACTTGTTGCCTCGATCACTGGATGAAACTCTATCGTTTTAATTTTTTCGACATATCGCAGATTATCCTGTTGCTCCTCACTTGGCAATGCGAGGAGGTGTCAGGGACTCCAAAATTGATTGACGAAGAACTAGACCAGTTAGCCACAGCGTCTGTTGTCAGCGAAGAAAAGACGACCGCAAATCACTCGACTTTGGAGAGACCATTTCGTGACGTTGATATTACCACGACTCGGTACGAAAATTCAAACGGTTTTGTACCAATAACGCCGGAAACCGGGACTGTGACGGCGATCGGGGAAATTAAATTCGCCGATAATTATACCATCGACAAAAACTTCACCAGCGAGGAACATCTCTCGCTTTATATAAGGAATCCGGAATATTCCAAGTATGATAAATTCGTGGAAAATGATCCGGTCTACTCGACGGAGGCGAGATTCTTCCTCAGTTTGACTCAGCCGATTCTAAACAGGAGATCATCCGACTCGTCGGATGACTTTGAACTGTTGAAAATCAACAATCATACACCAACGGTAGCGAATTATGAAAATTTTTACAACAGTTTATCGGGAGCGAATCAAAATTCCCATAACCAAGCGGAAGAGGTCGACGATGATAACACTCAGCAAAAGTATTATCGGGATCGCCAGAGTCTCGAGAGACAGAGAAACTATTATGACAATAGGGCACGTAGTAAAAAAATTGATAATTACATGCTAAATTATGGAGATAATCAAGCAGCGCAAAGTCAAAGAAACATTGGCACAGGTCCTCAGTATTTTTCTTACAGTCAGGTACATGACGATGGGAGTAAAAATGGATACAAGGAATCAAGTGGAGCGAGAAACAATTATCCAAGCGCTGAAAGCTACGAGTACAATTCTCAAAATGGGGGAAAAACTTTGCAGAACTTTCACACAACACCGCAACAGAGTTACAACCAACACGACGTCGCTGATCTCCAATTTGATCTGCAAAATGTACAAAAAGTAAGCCCATCAGCGACTGTTACTTACCATCAGAGACATCCTAAGCAAAAATCACCGGTAAATCAACCCAGACTGAGCGCGAAGCAACAGGCGCCCCCAAAACCAAAATCAGTCCCAAAGACGAAATCGAATTCGGCGAATATCTCGCCTCGGAGTCAGAATTACAATCTGAACACCCAGCAAGAGGAAGCTCCGAATTACTTCGAGCACGAAGCTCTCTTCAATCGAGAAGAAATAAGCCAGAATTACGAGAAGCAGGAATTGTCAGACGAGAATTACGAGTACGTGGAGGTTACGGAAAAGCCTAAACGATTTCGGAAGCAGAGGAGGAGGCCGGGAGATTCAACCGACTCGAAACGACTGCCGAAGGAACACAGGGAATTCGAGGACTCCATTGATGTGGACGAAACAACGAAACCGAATAAGGCTCGCTACAGGACGAAGACTCGGAATCACAAGCCTAAGGGAAACGCATGGCTGGAACACGACAACCCCGTACAAGACGATGACCTGGACGAGGGAGGATACGACTTGACATCAGATTCAGCGACCAGGAAACAACGGCTACAGAATCACAATCACAATCGGAATCAAAAAACCAAGGA
Organism: Euura saliciscinereae; assembly: GCA_018420115.1. Lineage (NCBI taxonomy): Eukaryota > Metazoa > Arthropoda > Insecta > Hymenoptera > Tenthredinidae > Euura > Euura saliciscinereae. The sequence continues at coordinate 40,386 of JAFFZH010015041.1, read as the reverse complement.
CAACAGCTGGTCCAGCGTCAGTCCCAATGTTGAGATTTCGCATTCTGGCGGCATAGAGATTGACCAGACTGGTAAGCCGAAGCTGGTCGTACCTCTGAAAGTTAACCTTGTACCATTGGGAAATTTCGATCACCAGACAGCGCTGGGAAACAGTCAGGGTTTTGACCTGTCGAATGCGGTGTTGCAGAATTTTGTGACAGCGACACCGGTAACGTTCAATAATGATGGACCGATTTCTACTATCAACCCAATCCTGAACACACCTAACAGTATTTTCGCGCAGAATGTAGCCAAGAGTTTGCAAAATATCCATAATCAAAATTTAAAAGTACAACAATCGGTACCGGAGGTGATCGTTGGCCAGAATTCGTACCATAATCAGCATACTATCTTGGTACCGCAACAGAATTACCAAAGTCAGTATAAATTCGGACCGAATGTGAGAAATCCTTATGTGCAAAACAATTTAAATTCATACGCGCAAAATCCAAATTTACAGACCGCCACTTACAACGTTGTTCCACCAAATTTACTGTCTCAGAATGTCCAAAACCCTATCTATAACCAAAATCATAATACTATATCACAAAATTTGCAAAACCAGAATGCCAATCAGATTCAGAATATTCAGGGTAACTCGCAATTTAATAATCCTCATCCGACTCCGCAGACTTTTGCAAATTTTGCACAAAACGGGGGAACGCCCGTAGCTAATTATAACGTCCAAGTTAATCCGCACGGTCTGCAGGGACAAACTTCACCAGTGGTCCAAAATCCGTACACTCAACAAAACAATGTAGCCTATTCTTCAACACCGTCGACAAATTATCTGCAAAACGGTAATATTGAGACAACGGAGAACTCTGGCAAGCGAAATGTCGTCTCTGGATCGAACGGGCAGTTCTTGGCCTCGGCCAGTCTGACCGTTGGCGAGCAGATTCAGAATCAAATAAATGCGCAATATTTGAGACCCCAATTGCAAGACAATGTCAATCAATCGCCAAAAACAATCCAGCCTTTTTCAAATTTGAACAACCAAAATGGACTGAGTTCACAAGTATTGAACAGGGACGAGCAAATATCTCAAGCATCGAACGCGATCGCTCAAACTTATAAGGACCAGAATCAGCAGATACTGAAGGTGGCAAACGAAATCTTCGAAAGCACTCTAAAGCAGTTGAAACAGTTGCAGAAAAGTCAGAATCTTCGAGCCAACAGGGTCGGGAATCAAAATTCACAGAACCTGGATAACGGCAATTCGGGAAAACCTGATGACTCTCACTTTCAAAATTACGGTACGAAAAACGTAGAGATTATCAATCCCGGTATCAGGCCAAGCTTCGTCGATTACAGCTATAACAATCAGCTCGCGAACTCGAACAACTACGGAGGGCTTGGTTTGACCACTCCGTTTCCCATCTTCGCGACCACAGCCTTCGACACATCAGCCAGACTCCCGATTCTGTCTACCATTGGGCCTTTGTCGATCAATGGATACTTGGATTCGCTGACTGAACTTGGGGCCAAAGAACCGGACCTGAAGACGTCCCCGACGACAAACTCGAAGCCAAACACACTGAAGACTGAGCCTGTGTTGTTCAATCCCATAAACTTTGTCCCGAGCCCGGATACGTTGAAGACTCAAAAAGCTTTGAACAGTAAATATAACGGCCACGAACCGCTGCTGCAGGGCTTGAACCTGGTGCCTCTTATTCCAGGTGGAAACTTTTACAAGAATACTCATTTCTCCCAGGACGATTTGATCTACAAACCGAAACTGAGTTCCGATTTACAGAAGTATGCGGAGGAGATGTTCAAAGAATCGTTGAAAACGATATACAACACGCAGAAATGGAACAACGATCACAAAGCTCAGGGGTCAGAAATATCAAGTATATCGACTGCTCCTAAAATTAAGGATGAGCTACACGGCGTAAAGTTTTCGTTACCTGACATCAAGCCGAGTAAGGAAGTCTTGGAGGCCCACTACACTGAGTCTGGCTCAAAGGACTCCGGCAGCCAGTCTTCCGGACATGCCTCGAGGCCGGCGGACGAATCGAAGAAATTCCCTCCCCAAAATCCAGACTTTGCAGATATTCTCAAGCCAGACTACAAGTTACCTCCACCCATTTCCCTCGAGCCAGTCCGATTCTACTACAAGCCCAACATTCACCTCGGCAGGCCCCCGATTTCCGACACGGCCCACCCAGACTTCAAATTCAATCCAGACTCCATGGACTTTATCCACGATTTTCTAACACCACCCAAACCTAACGCGTTCGTCTCGAAGAGTCCGTTCAACGAACCATTTCCAAAGCGAAGACCAGGGGGCAAAAGACCCATTGGCGACGGTGGACACGGTAAATTTCACGGCAGACCTGAAAACCGGCCATCGAGGCCTTCTTCAGGAGTCGTAGAAGCTGCTTCGAACAACGTTGCTCACCATAGTTTCTCCTTCGATGCTCCAAGATACGAATATTTGCAGAACAAATTACCATTCGATAACGAAAATCAAGATTTCGAATCCGACTACCAGAATTCCTTTTCTGGAATACGAGGACGAAATTCGCACTCGAGGTACCCGAGCCTCACCACGTCCAATCCAATCTCAGACGATTATCAGCCCAGTATTCAGCACTACGACTATAATCATCCCAGAATGCATAACCTTATGGGATTATTGCGTAAAACAAAACGTCTCCCACCTGGAAGTTCGCAGAGTTATTTGCAGAAGAAAGAAGGGGTGGAGGTGCCGTTGAACACCGATAAACGTACACAAGCTCAATCTCTAACACAGATCTCAAGAAGCTTTGTCGAGGAGAAATCTGACGTGGGAAATTCCGAAGTAAATCTGAATTCGTCGCAAATCCCAGAAAGTCACGAGTAGATGTTAAGACACGTACGATTTGTATGCGTAGTTAAAAAAAAAATGAGTTACATCATTTTTCGATGTTTATTTGTAAGCACAGACTCTTAAACAAATCTAGTGATTCAAGGAGACTCGGAGAAAATTGCACAATATGTCATTGAACAAATATTTGAGAAACAGCGCTTCGCAATTATTGTTTGCTGATCCATTCGTAACGCTTAGCATTGCACCAGGCGCTCGTTTGCAATGAGGTTTGGTTTTTTTTGTTTGTTTTATTGTATAAACGATTAGATGTAGACCTTGAAAGAAAAACTTGAATCTTATATAATTCACGATAATAATTAGATAATAATTGCCGAGTGCAGCGACTTGCTTCTGGAGACTTTCAGAATTCTTTATTTCTTCATTATAGTAATCAAAATGAATATGTATAGCTTTAAGATCGATTTAAGTCATCCTGGTGGATTATTTGACTGAAATTTATTGTAATTTAATGAGAATATTTTGTACATAAGAAATTAATTCCAATTAAATATCAATTGGTCTCCATCATTTTATTGAACACCCGATTCCCTGGTAACAAATTTTAAGTCGTCTGCTTGTCGAGTAGAGAAACTGATTGCGATAGTAGTGGAAAGTTACGAAATCTGGATATTTCAATCTGGCGTAGCTGGTATTTGCTCAAGTTTAATACAAAGAGGAATCTCACCTGCTCTTTCTGTGTCCAATTTGTTTGTCCCAGCTTGAATCGAATGACTGAACAACAGACATGGGTGTCCATCGATCGCACTTTTTCCGAAAGTTCGTATAATTAATTTTCATTATCTTTGATCACAACTTGGAGCTCGTGGTTTCTGAAAAATAAAGATAAAATAGTTTAATCCCGACATTAAACTGTATCTATACGATGGCTTAGATTAAGCAGCGTAGTCCGTGACTGGCTTGCGACCGCAATCCTCGAATATAACTCAACGTCATCGTTACTTGTGAAAATAAGTGGAAAAACTTAATCGATTTTATGTTAGTCTGACCATCAATCGATGATAAAGATCAATTGATAATTTCTCCGAATATTATCTAATTCGGTGTTGAATATAGCCGATATTCCAGTTCAAGAAACTGAACACCTTATTTACCTAAATGTCTTACGTAATGATTAGGAAATATCAGAATGCTTGGGACAGTTGTACCAAGGATTCCGCGAAAAGGTGCATACATAACGAGAAAAAGAGAGAGCGTTAAACAAATTCACAATTCCACAGCATTACTTCAACAATAGCCCAGGAACTAATGTGTTGAAAGAGTTTCAACGATGACATTTGGATTCTTGTGGAAAGGTGGTCTCGAAAACATTAGGTGATAAAAAGCGGGTGACTTGGCCAAGTCGGCTCTAATCCAGTTCCAAGAGAAGTTCGTCCGGAACACTGGAAATGTTGGCATGCAAATGTCACGGTAGATCGAACACACGTTCATAAGAAAACTGATCAATTTTCGATTTGTCAGAGGGGACTGATTTCAAATGTCTAAAACATGAATTGAAAGGTCAGGAGCAAGTATTCCGATATTTAAATGTGCAAATTGCAAGGATAGCTTCTTGTTTTTATTCATAGCGGATATTTTACGTGAGCTATTTCATTTAGTCTCGGATGAATGAAGATTTTCTTCAGTCTGACGCCACGACACTGGACGCCCCTGGAAGCTTCATGATCAGGTACCTACTTTGGTGACTGAGACGGTGTCCGCAACTCGTCCGTAATCCAACGGTGCAAGACAAGAAGGTTCAGCAGTTTTTAACTCGCCGGTTTTTGTGGATATTAGAAAAGTATCAATGTTCCTTCGATTCGCACCAGTTGTCTCGGAATATAAAAGCAGCCGAGATACCGAATACCGCCAGTTAGCATCGAACGATTGAACCAAACAGTGTCCAGAAATGGGTACCACGCTGGTATGTCCATATTTTTCTCTTTCACTTCTCATATCTCACGTTTATTTTTCGGTGAAACCTCGCAGGCTTTCCAGTCTTGAGTGCATGTGCATGTGCATGAGTGCTGATAAAACAAATTTGAAATAAGTTAACTCACGCCTTTTACTTGTTGCAGGTTTATGGAGCGGTACTCCTTGCTGCTGCGATAGCGTCTGGAGTAAACCTTCCTACGTCCAAGACCCTGACAACACCGGAGGAAAACTCTGCCCCCAAGTCAAAACGTGGAGTCGTTAATACCGGGAACAACAGTTGGGGTAACAATGGCGCTTATCAGCCCAAACCAGCTGCTCCAAGCCCAAGCTCTTCGCCCGCCAGCTATGCCCATTACAATAGCCCGCTGACTGGAAGCAGCTCTTCGGCGTATTCCCCTGCCCAAGTGTACAATCAGGGTTTGCCATACTCGAGCCCTAGTCTCGGAGCTAGCGTGGACGAAAGTTTCGGCAATATTGGACAAGCTTTTGCGAAGGGTCAACCAATCTTCCTGGGATCTCTGCAGAATTATGGAAGCTTCAGTTACCCGGGGGCACAACCCGCAACGAGTTCTCATCAGCCGCACAACAGCCAAGCTGGTGAGATTCAGAGTGCTCCCAGCAACACTCCGTACTACGGCAATTTCGCCGAAGCTCCAATTTCGTTGAAGGAGTTCACCGAAAAGTATCCCGCTGAACAAAACACAGGCACCCCCGTTCAGATACCGTTCGAGCATCAGAATGTAGAGAAAACGCAACCGACGTACGCGCCGAATCATCAATCATCGTCGTACTTCCTTCCAAACCTTGCTTCTTACGCCTTCCAAACACCTGCGGCTTTGAACCAGCAGTCGCCCTACGCTGCCTACGGAGGTCCTCCAGTATTCTCTGGTACATCGCAAGCCCAGCTGAATTCCCCGAGCCAGAAGAGTCAAGATTTTACGCCGACCTACGCTCCGCGTCATCAGAGTGCGTCCAGCGTTGTGCCTAGCGTCCAGCAGAGCTTTTCTACCGTCGACTTCACTGGCAAGCAAGTTCCGCTGCCTGTACTTCAGGCGCAAAGTGCTACCGACTTCCCGGGATTCGCTCAATCGATAAATTCCCAGCCACTGGTGATCGCAGCGAACAATGAATTCGGATTTCTCGCTCAGTTCGCCAAAAGCCTGAACCCGCAGGGTGGGAGTTACCAGCCATTGCTCAATAACCAGCAACCTAGTCAACCCCAAGTTGTACCTGTCAAGAGCGCCAATGGCAGTCCTCAGTTCCCACAGTACAAAGGTGCGCGATTGAATACAGCTACTAACTACAACCTGGCTACCCCAGGAGTATACGAACATCTAAATGCTCAACCTCAACTTCATTTCAATCCAAAACCAGCCACGATTCCACCAGCACCGACGCCGCTATCTCTCTCTTCGGGGATTAATTTTCCTCCATTGAAGAGAACCAGGCCCCTGGCAGACAATCGGGATGATGTTGAGGTAATCAAGAAGAAGAAACCCGTTCCAGCCCCACACGATTTCGACGAGGATGAGGTAGATGAGGGTACGGAATTCGCCTAATTGTTATTTTCTCATATTTTCATGATTCCCGTGACGAGTAACTAAACAAGCTTTTCCTCATCGCAGGTTACAAGGCGATCGAAAGGGAGTACGGACGTCAATCCGAGGACGTAGAAGATGACGGTCCGCAACGAGGTCAGAACTTCAAAGAGTCTGATTCAGAGAGTGACTTCAAACCCTCGACGAATTTCCCCTTCAAGTCCTACGACGAGAAATTTAGCAAGTTGAAGTCGGCATCTTCGGACGAGGACTCTGACGAAGACACACCGAGCTCTAGATATCGCGGCTCGTCATCTGCCGACGAGGACGAAGACTACGACGGACATTCTTCGACTCACTACGCTGATTACAAATCCCCCAAGGCTAGACCCAGCAGGTACGAAGATGCTGCCGAAGAAAGCCAACATAGCGAGAGACAAGAAGAAGCTGCGGATGAAGACGATGATCACGAGAGCAGACCCGCGGCGTACAGTTCATACGGAAAGGATTTCGAACAGGAATTCGAAGACTCGTACAAGAGAGATCTTCCAATGTCCAGTAAGTTAGAAAAAAAATCTATTTTATTCACCAAGATTCCTGATTGGTTGAGATAATCTTCTAACGACAAAAATTCGATTCATTCAGAATACGTCCACGTGAAAGAAGTACCGGAAATTGACGAGCCTTCGGCTTCCTCGCAAAAGTCATCGTACTCGAACCCGAAATCTTCAAAGTCAAGCCACGCGGGAAGAAAAGACCCCGATGAAACCAGAAGCTACAGTACCCACAGCTACCGAACGCAGGGAAAGAATCCGAAGACCAAAGACGGTCACGGTTACCGCGAGAGTATTCGATCCTATAACAAGGGTAAATCCCCGAAAGTTATCCACGAAGACTCTTTTGGCTACAAAACCCCAGAAGGTGAGGGTTATTCGAAGTACAAGAAGAGCCCGTCCGGAGATTCTTATGCTGTGGTAAAGAAGTCCCCGAAAATGGATTCTTTCGTGAAATCAAGCAGGTCCTCTTACAAGTCACCGAAGAAGGACAACGGCTTTGAAAACGGAGATGCTTACTCTTACTCCAGCGGAAGTAGCTGGAAGTCAGATAAAAAGACACCGGAATCCAGGGATTATCACGGGCACGCAAGCAGTCCTGCTAAAAGCCTAGTTCAACCGGCATCCCATTCTGGATTTCGAGCGCCTGCTTCTCCCGGAGGGGGTTTCTTCACCCGCGATTTAACCGGCATATAAAATAAAATTAGAATTATTGTATGATTCCAGCAATAATTCATCCGCTATGGAAGGATAACAGGCTAAATTTGACCTAGTCTCAAATCTGCTACGAGCTCTATGCTCCAATTATCGAACATTCAATTCGAACCCGCCACTATTCGACTAGGTCAATTCGAATGAAGATTAAGAGTAGATTTTAGCCTGTGCGAATTCGTACAATTTCGCGTTGTTTTATATTATGTATGTTATGTTAAGTTTTTGCCCCTATTTTATACTGCATGAGTTTTCAAATAAAAAATAATCTAAAAATTTTCGCTTCAAACATTCCCATTTATCCTTCACCGAGAACGTTGATCGAGATCCCGATGTTCATCGAATCAGAAAACCGTTCAGTTAATTGTGAAAATAATATCTACTATAAGGTTGAGAGAATTTCATTCTGATAGTTTGCCGAGATGATGCCCGTCGATTTCGAGAGATAAGGGCCGAGATTTACCGTCTCAAATCACCGCAACTCTTCCTAGTTCACTTCCAGGTAGATTGTACGAGAAAGGCTCCCACCCAATCTTCATTAGGCGACGAAGGCCTATAATTTGTCCAGCACAGAAGATTTTTTAACAAAACTTTTAATAGTTTTAATTAATTCTGTGATTATCTCAATAACCGTCCCCGTTACCCTGTCTTTCCCAAGGTATATAAAGGGCGAGCCATCTGGGTAAAGTCGCCAGTGCCATCACCAAGGTTTCAGCAAGATGAAGACTGCTCTATTGGTGATATTACACATTCAATTATCGTCTGGATACGTTTTCTAAAAAAACCCGATAAATTATAATCTCTGATATTCTAGATCCTCGCTTTCGTTGCAATGGCTGCTGCCGTTGTAAACAACCCCAAGTCCCTCGAAGATTTGTCAAAAAAAGAAAAACGGGGTATAGCCATTTTCGGGACGCCAGGTTATGACGTTTTCGGAGGGGGTGCAGCCTTCGGTGGACCGGGGTGGAGCCCAACTGGCTTCAGCAGCGTTGGATGGGGCAATCCGGACTCAGCTTTGGGACAAATTCAACTTCAGGCTACGCACAATATTGCTCTTCAGGTAAGTGGCAGGGATTGGACAAATTTTTGTGACTGTAACGTCATTTTATACTAGAAAATCAAATTTTCACAGGCTTTGAGGAATCCCTCTGGAACTCCCAACATTGCCTATTCACCGGAAGTCGTCCAGGCCATCCAGCAGGCCAAAGATGCGAGTCACAATGTTCTCGTGGCCCAGCAAAGAGTCGCGGAGGCGAAGCAGACGGCTCTTCTTCAGCAGAAGATCGCTTTGGCGAAGGAGGCCAATGCCAGAGAGGCAGCTCACAGGTAAATTTACCGTTTTCGAATTTGGTCGGGGTCTCAAATTCAGAAAATTCGACGGATCAATAACGTGGATTAATTTCACAGATCCGCGGAAATAACCGCCAATGCTCAGGCCGAGGCTAGAGCCAGTGCCAGGCAACTCGTCGCCTCCCAGCAGAGACTCGCGACGCTGAAGGATTCTGTTGCGGCTGCTCAGAGAGTCGCTGCAGCTAGAGAGACGGCCGCTGCTGCGGCAATTCAAAGATCAGCCTCAGCGACCGCTGCCGAATTGCGAAAACAAGATGTCGATAAGCAGATCAGTCTCAGCGAAGAAGAAGCCAGAGTCAGTGACCTGATTACATTCCACGTTTTGTCAAATCGATATCAGTATCGAAATCATGTGCTCAATTGAACTTTCTTTAGATAAATATTAATATCACATCATTTAAAACGCTTTTCTAATTTTACAGCAAAAAGACATCGTTGCAGCGAAGGAAAACGCCATCGCTCACGCACTGCAACATGCGGCAGCGGCAAAGCCGTCATACCCTCCATGGGGATAATTATAATTAAACATCATGAGTGAAAAAAATTTTAAGAAAAAAAAATCATTACGATTTTCGTAACGCATTTATCGTAGATGTTGTAACTTTTGATAAGCTAAGAGGTGATGGTATCCCGTTATTGGGCATATGTTATATGAATTTTTTTGTACTATTACTCGTCACCAATAAACATTCTTTGCATTTTCTTATATATATCATTGTTGATTCATTCCTGCAATCATTATCAACCATTGAGTTAATGTTGATCAATTCTTGCGTTAAAGATTGATGCTATCAACTAATTATTGGTAATGTGAAGATTCACGAATTTTAGCCTGAGTTTTTCAATTACAAAATTTTGATTTAACTACTTTCTGGTTGTATGCTTCGAATGTCAAGATACAGAATAACCAGATACTAATTAATTTTCCACCACTAAAAAGTAGCACAAACCCAATCTACATATTTCTCATCATCATATATCCGGTATGGACGGTAATATAGTGGCATTTAAATTGAACTTCATCACCTATCTCCAATACATCATCACACAAAACAAATCACATGGAGTTAAAAGTCAGCGTCACGCTATGCTTCGACTGGTAAGGAAAGAAAGGGAATTTATATCCTCGCCGCTTCAGGGAATTTATATCCTCGCCGCCTCTCCAACAGCCGCAGTCAAGGCTCAAGGAAAGGTGAGGCAATGACATTGCTCTAACAACGGTGGGTAATTACAGTGAAAGTATACCGGCGACTTGACAACGGTCAACATTCGACGTCGATTTACTTTGCCACGAGAACCGGGTAAGGTCATCGACCAATTGAGCGCACCTACTACTTTATCTCGCGATCTTGTGGGTCGCCCACGTCTCTCCCAACGTTGATTTTCATCTATTCTCTCATTGTCTCGAGCAGAAACAATCCATCAGGAAATTTCATACGGCGGTAATTGGACACGCAACGTATCACTGCAATGCCTTTCGTCAAAAATCTCAATTGCCATTTGGAACTTGAATTCTGATAACAGGAATGAAAAAACGAGGTATAAAGAAATAAATTTGTGGTGCGATTATATTAATGAGGATGACCTTTATGGACTTCGTTTCACCGTAAACGCATGATTAATTGGGCACTCGCCGTCTGCAGCGGTCAGTGGCTGCTGGTTGCCCAGCTAGATGGCAAATAGATAGGAGTCCTAGACGCAGAGTACTTTCATTTGCGGTTTTTTGATCTCCTTCGATCTTTTTACTCGCACTGCAATTTTTACATACTTTCCTTTCATCCGTAGACGTTCACCGCCCATCTGGTACTCTCACTGGCCACTGACCAGAAAGCTCTGTCTCACAATTACGCGCCATTCCTCTCTGATAATACTTGTAACTCTTTACCACGCAATTAGAAATTGTCACATTACACACGATCCGTGAAAAACACGCCTCTGAGTTGTATCCCCGTCAATTTGATGCCGCAGAAAATTACCAGTCCTGAAAGAGGTGATGATATCGATGTCGAAAGATTTCTCGGTGATCTTGATTGATGGATTGACGCGATAATAACGCACTTATCCAGATGGGTTGAACGTTTTCCTTTACGCAACTCGCGTTTACTATGCCCTAAAGAGCGAACTGGATCTGTCGGTTTTTTTTGCGTTGGGAGTTCCTGACTAGATAAACGCAGACAGGAACTGCACTCAATACCAAAGTAATTTACCTTCCGGAAGTCTGACAAGCGAGTTTACAAAACGAATACAAATAAGCTTGTAACCGATCAAACGCACTCGGCACTAGTTCCAAGTAACGATTTTCTTCAAACAAAAGGAAAGTTATAATTTGAGAAATGAATTAACTGTACGTAGGTTTTACCAATTAACAAGAGAACAAAGAATCAACAAAAAACCGTTGGGTCTGGGAATCCACTCACAACTTTCTCAGGATCATCATCTAGTCAATTGAAACTCAAAGATCCTGTCCATTGACACTGATCTTTGTAATGAGTTTTTCCACTACTCTCAACCATCTTTGAAGCCACAAATGAAAATATTATCATTAATTGAAATGGAACCAGGAGAAAGGGGAGCGTCAAGTATAATTATTCACCACCAAGTCGATTAATTCATTATCTTTAAATAAATATATCATCAATTTGTGGCAGTGATTGGGAAGAGTGCAAATTTCAACCATTGAAAAAAAAAATGTGTCCAGAAAACTCAGAATGGAAAGTTTGAGTGTTGCTCATCATTAAGTAACAATGCTGAATCGCAAATCAATTCCTGTTGCATTTCACCAGGCCAGCAGAGCAAGCCTAGGCGTTGGTTAGATCGTAAGAAATAAAAACACGATTAAAAAGGAAAACACTTTCGATTCGATCGTTGAATGTCGGAACATTCACTGACTACCTCTACACTGCAGCTGAAGATTATTCGTTCGAAAGGTACAGAGGAACACTTCTGGGAGAAACGTGAATTTTGCCCGTTCAATTCGTGTTATGCTATGAAATCGGCAGTTAATTTTTTCCGAAAGAACTTCGTGAAGATTCACGTGCGTATGGGTGCCTTACGCGTGATGGAGTACCTACCGTTAAAATAAACGACATGTTATAGGCTTAGGTCCGGTTTTCGCAGAGCGGAAGTACCGCATGGAGGGGAGGAAGCTGTGATATAAAAACAACGGTTCATTGGCGGTTTACTGTAGTGTCTCGTCAGCGACTCATCTGGAATAATATTTCCAAATAGAAACTAAGATGATTAACCCTGTAAGTATAAGATTAAGGACCGTCATTCAATATTCGACTCGCAACGTTGTAGTTTAGTTTCACGTAAAGTTCGATGAAAAAAAAAAAACCATAACGACTGGCGAAAGGAGGCAAGAAACTTGAAGACAGTGGAAATACAGGAGAGAGGCGAAAGGGAATTGCCCCACATTTTTCTGGGTGTTATACCACCACTCAGTTTGCGAGACCGTCAACTCTGGTTAATAGCTTTTCTACCGTACGTTTCTTCGTCGCATGCCAACACCTCCACATTGGCATAATTGATCTCTAAAATGAAACTATCTCAACGATATGACAACTGACGTGATCCTTGGGAGGGAACTTCATACCGATACCAGCTTATCGTGATCAGCTAATCAACCGTTGACAAACGCGATTATGACACATCGATTCGAGCCGAGATCAATCGAATAATAATCAACAAACGCATCCTTTCAGGCTATCGCAGTTCTCCTCCTAGTCACGACCAGCCTGGCCAGTGACTATTCCAGCGAAGGATGGCAAGGGTGAGATTTTGAAAAACTGCCAACTTCCGACGACAGGGTTCCAAATTTAAACCACGGTCATTTCCAGAATAAACAACCCAACTTCTTACGGTAATGGAATCGATCACGGTGCCTCAGCCTCTGACCTTCACGGGCAGGGTTACTCGCAGCAAGACTTAACGTCGTACAGTTCCTACGGAGGCTACGGCGGAGGTCAAGAAGGAGGATACGGTGGCAACGGTGGAGGCTATGCAGCGGGATACGAAGCAGGTCATAACGGAGGATACGGCGGGGTGAACGGAGGAGAATCGTACTCAAATTACGGAGGAAATTATGGTGGAGGGGGTGAATACGATGGCGGTCACGTACAACATCAGCACGCACAAACGATCTCGTTGGGAGAGCACATCGAAGTTACGAGACCAGTTGCTATCCCCGTTTACAAGAATATCGGTAAGCAATGATTATCGATTTTTTCTCAACTGATTTTAACTGATTGATTTTTTCTCAGGCGTTCCTGTAGCCCAGCCGGTCGCCATACACGTCCCTCATCCGGTAGCCGTTGGAGTTCCACAACCGTATCCGGTCCATGTGCCGGTAGCACAACCGGTCGCTATCCCGGTTGTGAGGACGGTCGCTGTTCCAGTTGAGAAGATAGTCCCTTACCCAGTGGAGAAGATTATCCCAGTCCCCGTCGAAAAGGGGGTTCCAATTACGATTGAGAAACATATACCCGTGCCTGTGGAGAAACCCTATCCCATTCACGTTCCGGTTTACAAGCACGTATTTCACCGTGTGAAAAGTCACGGATGGAGTCAAGGACACGGACATTATTAATGAGACTGAGATTTAAGTAGTAGTAGATTGTCATTCTCTGTTGATTTTTGTCACCAATTCATTTCTCACAGTTGTTGGTTCTCCCATGGATAGTCTCTTCAGAGGAGAATAATCTGGGTTCGCACTTTGATGATTCAATGGCCAAAGTTCAGTGAAATGAAAACGACCTCTGACAAATTTTGTTCATTCACGTTTCCGCAGATGCCATATTGCCAAGTCCATTATGTTTGTATGTAAATATTGTTACGTGTTTTTTGTTTACGAAATAAAATGTTATTTTGAGTATTAACCCATCAAGATCGTTATTCGCCCATCCAACAAATTTCACCTTCCAATCTAGAAGAACTGTGGGTTCGATAATTTTTCAATGAATCCGCATTTTCATCATTTTTTAGCAAAATTAACTGCACCAAAAATTTAAACGAATCGGAATAATTTGAACACGGAATAACAGAAATTTAATTGATGAAAATTCTTCTGAAAGTTGAATGTAACCCCAGTCATATCAAGAAAGATTGATATCTGTAAAATTAGTCACGATTTATATATCCTGTGCAGTTTTCCGTTTCTTAATTATCGAAGCGTCAAAGTAATCATTAAAGCGAGGGCAAAACCAACCGGTCATGCTCTCTCTCCACGTGGCGAACTGAATAGCTCGACATGAACGCCCATAATGGAGTCAACTATAGATTATTACGAATACTAGTGGGTACACTCGCGTGAACTGCAAGGACACGTACGTGACATCACGAGAAAAAAAAGTTTTTTCCAAGTGTGAAGAAAAAGAACTTGCGAAAAACACGATCCGCTTACTTTTCTTATTGATTATCAACGTCTGTCCGGGGCAGATTGTTGCCTGGTAAGTGTTGAGCAAATTATTGAAACGAATAATCACGACAAACTCAAAATTTTCAAACTCAGCATGAGGAACTAAACAAATGCATATTGTCTGCACCAGACTCTCATTAATTGCATAGATTGGATGACCAGAAATTACTTGAATCACTTTCACAGTAAAGATGCTGATATTGGATGAACGGAGACATGTAATCCCATACAACAATAGACAGAAGGAAGTTTGGCTTGAAGAATCGGAAATGTGCGTATTTTGAAAGTACTGATCCTCAGCAGGAGTCATTCATAGTAGGGCCGTGTGATCTAAACGTCATCCAGAATATGATCCACTCTCTTTGCACTGAATTGAATTTGTCTAGCCAACGAATCGTCCAGAAATCCGAGCTGTTTAACTGTTGACAACTATTCAGAAGCTTTTCAAACACGCTTCTCGTCTGTACAAGCAGGACTAAATATATTCCGTGGCAGTGAAAGGCTCCCCGGTATATTAAGACGAGAAATGATCGAAATTGTATCAGTCGTACAAGCGACTCATACCACAACAGCAGCCATCGTGCTCAGCGAAAGCTCAAGTCTCTAGCCATGAACAGAATCGTAAGTACATAGAGGATGATTCGATTCTGCAAATCTCTTTCGATTACCATATCGACGAGCTTCTAAATTTTCATCAAACTTTTCCCTTTTCTTCAGATACTTTTATCCGTGCTATCGTTAGCGGTGGCCGCCCCATGGGAGCCATCCTACAATCCATGGCAACAGCAATACCAGTCTCAAGCTCTGGCATCCGAGAACAATTACCAGCAATTCGCCCCGAGAACTGGCTACGAGAATTCCGGCTCTGAAGGAGACGCCGGAAGTTATGGATCTTCAGGCTACGATCAAGGTTCCAGCGGTCAGCTAGAAGCCACCAGTTATGACGGAGGTCACGGGGGTCAAGAAGCCCAAAGCTACGGAGGATACGGAGCCGGTGGTGGACACGGAGGCTTCGAAGAAGGCGCAGGCCAGAACTACGCCGCTTTTGAAAACTTTGGCGGTGATCACGGAGGATACGGAGGCGGACACGGGGGTGGTCACGGAGACGAGGGTGCAGGACATGGAGTTTCCCTTGACGGTGGAAATAGCTACGTTCACAGTGTTCCTGTCTCAGAACACGTCGAGGTTACGAGACCCGTGGCTGTCCCGGTCTACAAGGAAATCGGTAAGAGCTTCACGCAAGCATCATTTTGAAGAATTGAGAGTCGAATTGATGATCTAAAAATTGTTTCATTCAATTTTCAGGTGTGCCAGTCGCTCAGCCGGTGAAGATCAACGTTCCGCATCCAGTAGCTGTCGGCGTTCCCCAGCCGTACCCCGTTGCGGTTCCGGTAGCTCAGCCCATCCCAATTCAAATAATCAAGACCATTGCTGTCCCAGTCGAGAAGAAGGTCCCTTACCCCGTCGAGAAGCACATCCCAGTTCCCGTTGAGAAGCATGTGCCAATCAAGATCGAAAAGCACATTCCCGTTCCCGTCTTCAAGCCGTATCCAGTCAGGATTCCAGTGTATAAGACAATCTACCATCACGCCAAGAGCGGAGGCCACGGACACCACTAAATGTTCACCGAATATATAGCCCTCATGATCTTTCGAAAACTCGATCATCTCGTGGATAGATGTAAGGATCAGGTGTCATGGTACAGATATTGTACCCTAGAATCATTGCTATGACGGCGATGGATGAAGTCAAGTTGTGTTCTGGTTGTTAAGTTTTTTGTTTTAGACACATGTTATTTTGTATATACTATAAGATGTTATAATAATTTTGTTACGATCTGATTTTTTTATATATTTTTGATTAAACGTGTTTTTTCATAATTGTCGTAACATTTGTAATATTCCTCATTCCTCCCTCTCCAAGCTAACAAGCCGGTATCAAACGAATAATTCAAAGTTGGTAAGTGAGGAATGCTATTTTCTGATAAAATTCATGCATTTAGAAGTGACAGGAATCTGGAAGGATATTATAGAATGTTGAAAGACTGATGATGCGAGAATAAATGAAACTGGTTCGGGGAAATATTGATGCGAAGCGTAATTTGGTTTTATCATCTAAAAAAGAAACAGACCCGATGCATATCAACCATGAAGAGAAACTCCCAGTGGAGAGGTACAAAACCAAGAAGAGAGACTTCGAAAAGGGATACATCTTCTAATGATACCTTTCACCGCTATTCATTAAAAACAGACAAAACCACATGGAAAGTGGATTGGTGTCATTATACTTATCTGACAAACAGTTCTACTCGGTGGGAACAACCAAAGACTAGACGAGTCTAGACTAGACTCTCCCTTGAAATTCGTGGAACAACAAACGTGGAACAGCTCTGGCAGTAGCAATGACAACGATCAATGTCGACTTAGAATGCTCGTTCTCCTGGGAGCAGATGTATGGCTAGTTACAATGCTGACTAGCTTCGTAAAAATGGTGACGTTTTTCGCCATTGGACATTTTCAACCTTATTCTGTACGTATCACTTAGAACTAGATATCAACGATGCTTCAGGTCCGAATGCCGTGTTTTAGCACTGAGATGAAGTAAATGAAAGCCAAATGTCAAAATCGAAAGGAACACCAAGCATGAAGATTCAAAATTAAAATCAAGCTGAGGTTTTATCAAGCGATGAAACTATGAGAGTGACCTAGTTCCATTTCGCACATTAAGAAACTATGGTATTAGTTCATGATATATGGTATGACCGTAAAGTCATAATTAATGAAATAATGAACAACAATCAAGACAAGAATTTTTTCTGGTCCAGAAGAAGAGAAATGTTCCATTGAATATGTCGAGGGCATTTAGTCACACTGTTAACATACACGTGTTTTGCGAGGTAAATGCCACATGATAGACCGAGTGAAAGTGAATAAAAGTCAAATATAGTTTTACATTCAAATTATTATGCACCTTCGATAAAAAAAAATCTGACAGTGATCCGGATGAAAGTCAGAACATTAAGATAAAAGTGAACCGGAAGAGTTTTGGTGTAAAAAAAAACGGAGTAGATGAACTCAAATCCATGACTACATCTCGAAGAAGTGAACAGAAAAAAATTGTTATGGCGACTTTGACGATCTTCGCAGAATGCTCTATGCGGTTAGAACGCAACAATTTTCGTCAACAAGATGCTCCGAAGCGCAGCCGATTCGACGGAGCGGAATAACCACATCGTGGCTAGTTTTTCAATCATAACTTCAGTCAAGCGTGTAATATCTCGGTCAGAGACTAACAATATGATCGCCACAACAAAATGGATTGAGTTACTTTTACCTATGAAAAAATAATGGATGGTACGATATCAATGATCCCTTCAGTCCAAAGTGACCAACTTATATCTGAAACCAAGTTAGAAAGACGAGGTTCTTACAGACACAGGTGCCCAAAACAGTGCAGTTATCGGCAAAAGTACTCAAGGATCAGCAACTGAAAGGCGGAAGCCTATAAAGCGATCCAGCTACCGGTGGAAGGAACAATTATGTAACGCAGAAACTGCAACCGTGTGCCATTACAGCGTGTACCGTAACGTTATTGAGAGTGTCTTTGAGTCTTCGTTCTCATTAAAGAACACAGTGATCGAGTGAATGTGTACAATTTGATCCAACGGGGTAGTGGGACAAACAACCACACGGTATATAAGTCTCCCACAAAGAGATCAGTGGCTTAAGTTAACTCAAACTTCTAGCTTTGAGGGGTCTCTGGCTCAACCCCAAAACTCACAACCATGAACAGAATCGTACGTAAAAAATGATAAAACTTGCTGACATTCCCAAAAAACACATCAGTCGCTGTCATTCTTTTGCCTTCCCTCTTCAATTCTATAGTACATATTTTCACGTCATTAGTGATAATCCAATTTTGTGATGACAATGAAGTGTGTAGACTGTGAAAAAAAAATTCAAGTGAGTTCATACGAGAAACTTCGATGAATAATAATACCCATTTCTAAGGTTCTTTTGCTGGGAATAGTCGGCTGGTGCCAGGGGTCAGGCTGGGATTTGGGAGGTCACGACGGTCTCTCTCTGGGGGAGATATCGCTGGGAGGTCACGGGCATGAATTGCCAACCATTACTCTGGGCGAATCTAGCCTCGGAGATCACGGTGGTTGGGGTCACGGAGGTGTGTTCGATATGCCCATCAGATAAATTAGCGACCGCATACAAAACCGTAGCGGGTTTTCAAAAAGTTCAGAATTCTATGAGAAAATAATTGACAGGTGGAATATCGCTCGGGGGTGGCGGTCACGGACTAAGCTGGGATTCGGGCTTCAGCATAGGAGGTGGAGGCGGACACGGAGGTCACGGACTGAACGTTATTCCGGTGGTCAAGGAGATTGGGATTCCCGTGGTGAAAGAAGTCGAGTTCAAAGTTCCTCATCCAGTGATCCAGTCCGTGCCGCAGCCGTACCCAGTGATAAATCCCGTATCCCAACCCGTCCCATACGAGGTGAGATTCGAGAATTTTCTTCAAATCCCAAAAAAGATACATATTCAAAGGTTTGAAACTAATTTCTGTTACAGGTGATCAAAAATGTGGTGACCAAGGTTGAGAAGAAGGTGCCAACCCCCGTGAAGAAAATTATTCCTGTGAAAGTTGAGAAGCCGGTGCCCTTCAAAGTCTACAAACACATTCCCGTTCCCGTCGTCAAGCACATTCCCATCAGAATTCCCGTTTACAAGACCATTGTGCATAGCAGCAAGGGACATTGATTTTTAGTTTTGAAGAATACTGATTATCATTTGGGACAAGAGAAACAGAAGCGCTGAAATTTTCCACTAGCCATCAGTCGAACGATATGCAATTCAAAATTAGTTACCATTCCTCACGATTTCCGGCTACTTCCCAAGATTCTGTTTCATGTTATCTACCGTTAGTTGTAAGTTTTGTTAACCTTGTATCTGTGTATTTCAATACGCTGTACAATGTCTGTTTCGTTGAAACTTGTGTACAATAATTATATACTCTTGTTGAAAAATTAACTGTTGTACGAGTGATATTTCCCACCCCATTAGCGTCACCATAAAACGGAGATATTCCGTCACGATAAAAAAAAGTGGCACGTTTCGCATGCCTGTAATTTGCGTCTACTTTATATCTGGAGTTAAGATTTCTGTGGAGATTATTAATACAAATTCGCCAAGGTTCGACGATTGGGACGAAGAAAATGTGGAGAAAGGCTCGCCAGCTGTACGACCAATACATTCTAAACTGATCAGTTTTTAGTCTCACACCTTGCGTGGAGGCTAAAAAATTTAATGTAACAGTGAATCATCTCGAAACATTGTCGACCAGGGTTCAATTTTCGATAATTCCTACACCAACTTCCTACTCTCTTTCGCCTTCGAAACAAAGGATTTGAGGCCATAACGATTTGAAAGCATTTAAACTTTTCGAAACGTGGAGAAACAAAAATATTCATAGTTTCTCTGGTAAGGAAAGTACTGGGTTTAAAAAGGGTGAGACTATAATGCTTTCGCCAATGAGAACCGCAAAGAAACGAATCATGCGATGAAAATAGAGCGTGACCGATCGTATGTCACAGGTTGACCCAATAACGCGATTCTTTGTTCACCGTGTGTAACCTATAGCTTGACCAGCAGACATTCAATCCTGCGAAAAGTACTGTATCTATTTTTTTTCACGATCTCCAACGAACATGTTTAAAAACTGTATCAAAGTTGCACCAGCTATGTATGGGGAGAAAGGAGAAGATTGCGGGGGTATAAAGTTCCGGGTTTTGACACGTGATACAAAAGAACGAGGGTTACAGAGGAAAGTCGAAGCTGCTATATTTACATCAATATGAAAGGATTAAATTATTGCTCGCATTCGAAAGGATTAAATTATTGCTCGCATCAGGCTTCAGGCCCATTTCGAATTTATCGGAATAATCCTCCGCTAATGTAGGCGGCACCATTGAATTCATAAATTCTACCGGAAGTCAGTCAAGCATGATTAGCACCTACTGGACTAATGGGTTCAACGGTCAGACGCACCACCTGACCCCGAGGAATTATTGAAAATCGATCATCCTTCCTATTCGGGTCATGTAATAATGGATAGCTGTTAAAGAATGCTTACATGAATCAGAATACCAGCCATCAAATCGCCATGCCTCAAGGTCTGCTTCGAAGATCTACCTGGGCCGAAATGTTAATTTTCTCATCAAAGAGACGGGCGTCATCGTGACGAAGGAAACGTTAATTAAAACAGAAAGGTGTATTTGAAGATCGCGTCGAGACAAGTTTCAGAATTTAGGCCATCTCGAATGTGACCAGTAACGATTTATTAATGCCGATTTTGGGAATCTGATAAGTCCTCGCTTGAAACGATTAATTGGTATTCATCAGATTTCAGGAAAGTACGATAGTTTCACCTAGCCTCGGGAACATGGGAGTGGGTATTTTTCGAAACTCGCTGAGAATCAAAAAGCAGCCATCGTCTCACCATAATGGATCTCCTATGCGGTGATACCTCAGTTATTTTCTTGTACGTCCATGTCTGATTCAAACAGAAGAATTATTTTTTTGGAATATTGGGTCAGAAGATATGAGCATAAACTGAAAGTAATAATAATTACTAGTCAATTTATCAATTGGCATACGGCACGAAAGTACATGGCTTACGATATCGAGTGTGTAGAATCAATGTATCGAGAATAATTGCTTCTATTATCAGGTGAAAAAGATAACTTTTCGGTACGAATACCGCAGAACTTGTATGAGAAGGTGTTCTTGGTCTTTGAGGTACTTCAACGTGGTTAATGCTCGAGATTAATTGACCGGGCATTGATCTCTGCACACGTCCAAGAACCTGTCTCGATAACAATGATCCATTCTGTTGGCACAATTTCAGTCCGTGTATAATGAAATTGAAATTGAAATTAGTTTTCTGTTATGCTCGAATATTGTGCCAAGTGAAGAGATGCGAGAGATCGAATACAGGGGCTGAGTATATCGAAGTGCATTGTTATGGGCGAGGTAAAACGAGCGAATCACTTCCGGTAAGGGCGTAACACTTGCTGCAGGCGAACTTTTTCATGCCAAACGAATAAAGAGCGAGCGGACTAATTGAATTCGAGTTTCTACAATATTTATTCTTGTTTCACTTGAAGTATGAATTTTTATATTTTTATTTTCGAGAAAGGCGACTAGGCGATAAACTAAAATGTAGCAATTTATTTCGCATGACATTTAACAAAATTTAATAACGTTCGAGAGGTTTTTCGCTCGTGATTGGTAACGTACGACGAGAGCAGACATTTCGACGTTCACAATGAACTTCCTTTCATATCAGACTTGTCTACCTGTATCTATCCTCCGCGATAGACTCTTGAACGGTCGAGAAATTGTCTGAGCCATTCCCCTGTGAGTTACGTAGTGTCTGAGAACGGAAGAGGCGTGTTACAGAGTGTACCGACTTTTAGTGAAAGGTAGTAGATTCGATCCAAGTATATAAGCTGAAACTTCGACCCCTGACGACATTCAACATTTGAATCCTGCGTCAGCACATCCCTCTCATATCACCAACATGAACAGAATTGTAAGCACTTCATTAACATCTGTTCAATTGGAGTTTAATTGAATGAAGAAGCATTCAAACCCTTCCATCTGTACAATACTCATCAGAAATTACCTTGCAGACGTTCGTCCTGGGTTTTTTGGCCCTAGCCACCGTCGTCAGCGCCGGATATGAGGAAGATCATGGCAAATCGACCTACGAAGAGAAGACAAAAACTGTGCAAATTCCCATCTACAAAAAATACGGTGAGTGCGAAAGAGCCTGGTGATAAACAGTGGCGACCAATCATCAAGCTTTCGATTTACTAATTCCTGTCTTGTTATCTCTTCAGCCATACCGATTCCCCACCCTGTACCGGTACCAGTGCATCAGGAAATAAGAATACCGATTCCCCAGCCGTACAACGTAAATGTCAACATCCCTCAACCCTACCCCGTCGAAGTGATTAAGCACATCGAAATCCCCGTCGAAAAACCAGAGCCCTACACCGTCGAGAAACACGTGAGTTCATGCTACATATGTTAACATTTTTTTATAATTCGTGAGGAGATGTCGTTATCCTACTTCTGACAAAATTATCGTTACACTTAGGTACCCTTCGTCGTTGAGAAGCCGTACCCTGTCTACATCGAGAAGAGATTCCCCGTACCGATTGCGAAGCCCTATGCCGTCCACGTACCGGTTTACAAGCATGTTTTCCATCATACTTCATCAGGAGGACACGGTAAAGGTTGGCACTAAAAGTTTTCCGCCATTACTCGTCGGGGGAATAACAACGTCCCTCGATACCGACGACATCGACTCGACTCTGATGACGGAAATAAAAAGTACCAATCGAGAAATGCGATCTATGATTACTTGATGATGTTTAGCTTCCTGGTTACTCGTTATTTTCAACAACTATTTCGATAGACCTTATCACAGTTTTTACCAAACAAACGATCTTCGAATATCTATCGTATTGGCGTTGGAAGAACGATCGGCATCGGCCACATTACCCAGCAGCTTCCAGCAAAAAACCTTACAACTAATCTGTATATAGGACAAATTTGTTTGTGTTATCTTTTTTATATTGTTGACTATTTTGTTACGACTCTTTTTTACAAGGGTTTGATTTTTACCCCCCACGAATGATTTCTAATAAAAAAATATTAATATTTAAATATATGACATCGGATACCAGTTATTTGCCTCAATCCTCCTTCGCTCTAAAAGCCTACAGCCAGCAATTAGGTTCCAGGATTTCGAGTTATGTTATCTCTAGAAACCAGCTGATAGCATGAAACAATGAGTGTGAATTATTTCCGTACTTTTAGGGCATGTTATGTTATTACGTCCGACGATTGACAAATTGGGATCATTCAGGAACTCAAACCTGAAGTCAGAATCGAACTGGATGTCGATTTACCTTAACTAGTTGAACCACACGAAGGAATTAGGTATCTGTACATTATGTACCTACTGTATCCCGTGCAGAACTACTTTTACTCTAATTCACTTTCACCCCAGCCGCTTCACTTTGATCTCATACTCGTCGTTGACTTTTGGAAGGGGTCTTCGATCGAGAGGACCGCCCGGATAGTTGTGACTGACGAACCTATTCTTCACCAAATTTACTTAAATTAATACCGGATCTGATCCTGTTTAGACATGAGATTTCAATCGATTACTAATTGCATCAGAACACTTTCTGCGCGGTAAAATAATATTCAAAGTTAATCAACGAGTCTACAGCGAATTTAAATTCTTTCGGTGGAAGGTAGGTAATTCTATCATGTCACCGTCCTATTAAGCCACGGAAAGCAGAACAAAAAGTATCCGTAAACGTTACGTCGATTCCAATAGGCTGTATAGGATTCAAAAACCAGCATTCCACGCTAATTAGTTCGATTATCGTTATTGTTAGTTATTGGGGGACAAACAACAAAACTAACTTCGTAGCTAAGTTGAAACGGAAGGAATAAAAAATTGAACACATCCTGTGGAGAAAACGTTCACTTTCGTTGCAGGATGAGATAGACTTTGTAACGGTACAAAATCGTCTCTACTCTAGTTTGACGAGGCATGGAAGCAGTTCTGCAGGAACATATACTCACACTTGACTACTGCAGTGAGTGGATACTATCCCCAAGTTATTGGAATGAAATCATAGTAAACGGCAACCTATCCGAGAGAAGGGAGAAAGTCGTGGCAGTATATAACTGATGGCCGTGACTTTGAAAGCGTTAAAGCATCGCGGACCGAAGCGAAGAGCACTCATATAATTCGAAAATTATTTCACCTGATCGATATCAGGAGCATGAAGATTTTTGTGAGTATTAATCGGCGTCGCAGAAAAAAAAACTAGGGCCAATTATGGCGAAACTTATTTTTCGTCTATTTTTGCTGATTCATTTCACAGATATTGACAGCCCTCTTGGCAGTAGCTTCGGCCAGCCACTACGGCGAAGAGGATCACGGCGGCACGACTTATCACGAAACTTCAAAACCCGTTGAGATACCGATATACAAGAAATACGCCATCCCGATACCGCATCCGGTGCCGGTAGCTGTGCCTCAGCAGATCAAAGTACCGATTCCACAACCGTACCAAGTGCAGGTTCCGGTTCCCCATCCAGTTCCGGTCGAGGTTATCAAACATGTTGAAATCCCGGTCGAAAAACACGAACCCTACATTGTTGAGAAGAAGGTAACGGTCTCAATTACACTTGATTTTTACCCCAAGTCAACGCGGAACTGAACCAATTGTGATCAAACGCGAGTAGTAACGCGGTTCTATGGTCAGCCAGACGATCGCTGTACGCTAATTTTCTTGTTTTCTGTGAGTAAAGGAATGTCTTTTTCCAGGTTCCCTACATCGTGGAGAAGCCTTACCCTGTCACAGTGGAAAAGCACTTCCAAGTACCAATCCCAAAACCCTACGCCGTGCACGTTCCAGTGTACAAACATGTCTTTCATCACCAGAGCAAGGGACACGGGGACTGGAAGCACTGATCAATATCAATAACCAGATCAAAGTTGAAAGAGCGATGCTTGCCAAAAAATATCATGGTGATCATCGAATTACCAATCATTACCATTGTCGTTGGCCCCGATTGTATATAGCTTCTGTTATCCTCTGTTTTGTTATCGTTTTGTTAGAATAAATCGTTTTTCTATACACCGTGAGTGTTCGATTGACCCTTCTCGTCCTTTTACGCAACAACAATTGAATAAATGAATATCACAACTCGCTCCAGGTACGATTCATTCTGTCTTTGAAGCCGTGATAAATGGCAGCAGCGAGGTTGCTGCAGCAGCTCCGAATGTGAAACTTAGAAATCTATATGGGAGTAAAATCGTGTTCAGGAAATACCTGTACTTGCGTAGCATGTGCAGTGTTACGTCAGATCTTTGAGCAACTTTTTGCGCTGGATAAGGGAATTCCATCACATTTCATTCGACTAGTACCACGCCTTTGAAGTGACACAGAAGTTATAAAACAACGAGCGCGTATCTTGCCCGTCTAGTATCACTCTCGTCCTCGTCTTTTCTTCAAACTAACTTTTCGTCCGATTCAACGACCATGTTGAGGCTGCTGGTAAGACTGAACCTCTTCGCTTCGTAGTTTCTTTCATTTTACCAATCTCACGTTTCTCCATTTTGGCTACTTGCGAAACAAATCCCAATTGATCATATTCGTTCAAAAATGTTCTTCGAGGGCTGTTTGGCACATTTTCCTGGGAAAACAAAAGTTTCACTGCACCCATATTTTCTCTTTCTTCTCGATACATGCAGATAATGTGCCTCCTCGGGCTTTCCGGAGTGTTTTTCGAGTCATGTGGGATTCGAGCTTCCCCATTGGACACACCCATTGATGCGATGTCCGCGAGCATCGGAGCAGAAGGAATGGTAGCGAAGACAAAACGGCATTACCATTTAGGAGGGCAACCGTGTGACCTTCCCCACGTGAGTTCCGGGACGTATCTTCCTCCAGCCAGTCTCTCCACTCACTACGGACCTCCGGCTTACCAAAAACCGTTGATAATACCGAGCTACCATCAGATGCAGAAGGTGGAATCGATCGGTTACCAAAAACCGATCATCCCGAAAATCATTTACCAGACTATTCAAAGACCTGCGGTGCATCACGTGCCTCAACACGTCCAGCCGATCGTTAAACCGCAAGTACAGTACATTCATCAGCAAAGTTACATGCCAATGGTCCAGGAACAACACGTTTCTTACGTCAAACCAATGGCACCAGAAAATGTTCAAAAGTTTTTGACGAGCTACGTGAAACCGATCCAACAGGCTCAGCCGTTACAATTGTTCCATTCTGCTAAAGAAATTCCATGTGAAACTCATCCGGCACCGTTACAGTATGTACATAAGCAGATCGTTAAACCTGTGATGGAAATGGTGCCGCATTACCCGAAGCAATTGTTGTCTTATTATCCGAAACCGATTTCCATTCCCCCTGTGCATTCGAACCAGTACGATTACCAGACAACGAAGGTTGTGTACCCAAAACCAACCCCGGTTCAACCACAGCAGCAATCGATATTTAAAATCCTCCCACAAGTTGGCTGCGAAAAGTTACCCCAGCCTCAGATTTCTCACGTCAAAATACATCAACCGATTGTGCAGACGGTGCATCAGCCGATGTTTCAATATGCGCCACAGTATCAACACCCGGTCATGCATCAACCGATGGTTCACTACTTGCCGCAGATACAAAAGCCAGCGATAGTACAGCAGCCGCTTTATCACATTGCTCCGAAAATTCATCAATCGGTTGCGCAAAGTGTGGTGCCACACTACGTTCATCAACCGCTCGTTTATGGGAACGGAGGACATTCTGTATCAACCGTTGCGCCACCGGTTCATTACGACCATGGGCATTATCAGTCACCGATTGTCAAGCCTTGCCATAAATAAAATGTGTGCTTCATTTTTTGGTTTTATAACATTGACACGATGCAGTTTGTATATCATATCAATGTTTTTTTTTACAGTCTCATAATAATTTACAGTAAGATGATAATCTTTCAATGAAAATGTATCTGCTTAGTGACGAAATTTGACTAATAAAAATGTATTTCAACGTCTATTTCGAATATAATACGTCCCGTGTGTACACACAGATAAACTTTCTCAAGACTTGGATCTATCCGGTTGATTCTTGTGGAAATCTTACGAAACTTTCTTTAATTGTTCAAGAGAATTAATTTCAAATACAACGTGATACCACTGAGAGCGAAAATATATCAAGAATTTACCTTCCACGCTAGTTGGGAAATGTGTACTTCGCCATTGCAGGCTATTTTCTTTGTAATTACGTCAGGAAAATAACTATGATCATTTTACAAAAAAAAAATGACGAATTTCAGATATTTCTAAAACAAGAAATAAGAATAACAATTACCATGTTTACGTACATCGAGTTACCTGTCATTGGCTACTAATTTTCGTAACTTATACTATTTGAAACAACGTGAACGGGTCGAAATCGAGTATCAGCTCGCAGATTTATTCAATAGATCACGTTAACGCATTCAATGGAAATCAAGTAGAACGTAAACGCCGATAACAAGTAGTAAATTTTGTGCACGTAAACTTGGTAAATGTCTAAAAATTGTGAAAGCTATTCGTGAGGCCGTTGAATGAAACGTTTCCCATAGATCAGAAAATGACGCAAATAATAAAACCGTGGATTATTCTCATGGTATTACGAAACAAGGTAAGAAACAAGTTGTATAAAACGGGGTCTTATGGGAACACCTCACTCATTGTCAGTAGAACAGGCCTAGGATCCAGGCAGTACGCGAAATTACAAATAGTCCAACGATATGGAGTTCTTAGTGAGTGATTCTCTCGACTTTGTAGTTCAGTGCCATACATAATACATGAAGATCAATCAATTCCTGTGTTATATCGAGGTGTCTAGTGCCAATGGCTTATCGAATTCTCTGATATTCCCCGGTTTTCCAGTTGAAAATTTCAATTATTCCAGGAATTTTCAAACTCAATTTACTCAAGCAACAGGATTTTTCAATGCGAAGTCTTTGTAACGCGAACAACCAAAGTTTTCGTTACAAAATAAAATTATCAATTGTTTTTGTAATTCCATTTTACGTTAAATTCAATTACCAAATGTTCATAATTACTGTGTTTCCGATTAACGATGATTAAGGATTGTTGAATTTTGAAAATTCGTCATTTTAAATTGAAAGTCGGCTACGTTCACATGGCGCTCCAAGAATCAAACTGGGAATCAAATTTCGAATCGAAAAATTAAGGCGTAAAGCAGCCTCAATTTGATTGAAATGGGGAAATTCTCGAATTTGACCAATTTTCAAATATACCAATAAACATTCCAAATCGAATAAACTAAGGTAACTTTGGGATATTCCCGAGATTTGAGATATTTTCGAAAATTGTAAAACCTGTAGGTGAAAAATTGAAAAATGTCAGGATATGAGACGTGAGATATGCGGAGATTCATGGTTTTCCAGATTTCCCTGACAGTGCAGTATATATTCGATTCTGGTCACTCACTAGTGAAAATAATTCTTCAAACCAAAGTAATACCATACATATGTAAAATTGCACAAGCTTTCTTCGACTCAGGTGCTAATTGCTTTGAAATTCTCGGCGTTGATCAAACGAGTTCCAATTTAAAAGTATAGCATTCGAAATCTTTATGGGAATATAGTGGCGATAAAATGTGAAATAATATGTTTATGCTGGTTACCTTTTTAGATGTTCATGATGTTATTCGCTGTGTCGAAGGCGGGTAGAATTCCTCGTAGTTTTGACGTTCATACAGGGCATAATTTTCCGAATTTGAATACGGTGCATCACGGTCACGGCGCAACGAGCTACCAAAATGTCGACATAGAAAATCACGGAGAAATTTCTATTCCGACTAGATTTCACGCGTCGAATCACTACGTTCATTCAGAGGATCATGATCACGGTAAGAAATATGCTTTTATACTGATAGAGATCGATTAAACGTTCCGCGAACCGAATTTCTTGCTCGACGTCTTACAGCGTCAGTGGCAAACAACTCTACTCCAACGTCGTTCTGGTTATTTATCGCAGTTCATATTATCAATAGCTGGGAAATCAGAAAGAAAAAATACGTGTTAGATGTCATTATTGCGACTGGTAATTTAATTCTGTCTCATTTGCACTCTGTCCAGAGTACCAGTACGGAATTTCTTCAGTGACGGCGGTTCCATATTCCTTCGAACATGAAATTGAGAGTCACTTCGTTCTAGCCCATGATTCAGGTGAGACAGTGTACAAATGAACGAAAAATAATTATAAGTAACGATAAAATTGTTTGTTCAATTTCTTTCAGAACCAGAAACTTTGAATAATATCGAACATTTCGAAATCAACAATATCGCTGCAAATTACGACCACTACGATTACGGATATCACTAGATAAATAATTCATTAAATTAACGTTAGAATTAAGCTAGATTATCTTTTTTTTTTAGAGGAATATTAATAATTATAGGATGTGTGTAGGTTGCGAATTTTTTTCTTTTTGTTTCTGTGTTTTTTTTTTTATTGAAAAATGTTCTTTCACGTTACAACTTCAGTGTACCTCCGACAATTCAACCTTTCATCTATAGCAGTACAAAAATTGAATTTTACGTGGCTAAATTTGCAAAAAAGCGTTTGCGACGGTTCATTTGCTTCACACATTTTTTATTTTTTTTTTCCTGTTGTCGAATTATCTATTTATTTAATCCGAAATATATATATATATATCTGTTTTCAAGAGGTATATAGATAAGTATACAAATTTCACACGATTCGATCATAAATTGCCAGAACCTACTACTACTACTACTAACACGACGATTGAATGAAATTTTGAAAAAGTTACAAAAAAAAAAGATAAAAAAAAATTGAGAATTAATTTCATAGTATTAAAAACAAATATTGAAACGCAAAAAGTACGACTTATTTTATGTATATAATATATTTTGATATAATATATGTATGTATGTATATAATTTTCAATATGTTCGTTATAATTATATCGAGTACCACGTCAGAATTTGAATAATAATTTGATATATAAAACCGTGAATGAAATTAAATACGCAGATTTAATTGAAACTCGAAAGTTTAATTGATAATTTCCATATATACTTTTTTTTTTGCAAATAAAATCTCACATTCCTCTGTGTTCAGTTTAGGTCCTGCCTTTTTAGATGAGTGTTTTCAATTATTTTATTTATTATTATTAATTACACAATGACATAATAAATTGCAGAAATAGCATAGGAGCAGTCTTTTTTTTAATATATTTTTATTTTTAGTGTCTTTTTTTATTTCAACTTCGTTCTTCTTCTTTATTTTTTCTTTTGTTTTTTATTTAGAATAATATATATATATATTTATGTATGTATGCATGTGTGTATTGTATGTATGACGATACTCGGTAGAACGAAAGAAAACAACAAATTTTCTGTCGTCCAAGTTTCGAAAAATATTTTCAAGATGCGCTGCAACAGTTTTTTTTTTCGTTTTTTTTTTTTCATTCAATTACTTCTTTGTTTTTCACGGTTGTGTCTTCAACGTGAATATTTTTAACGTAACACAGCTGATAAAAAAGTATCGCTTGACTAGCTTTGAATCATCGCAGATTATATTATATATATATATTTGTGTACACAAAGTAAAGGAAAGAAAAGAAAAAAAATTAAAAATAGAAATAAAGTCAATACAAAACAAACAAACAATCAAACAAACAAACTGGGTGTAAAATTGAACATTCTATTTTTTTTTCCCCCTAATGAAATACTATAATATATGTATAGTAGTATTATGTACGTCAAGAAAATTGCTTGACATAGCTCTGCATACGTAGCTAATTTTAATCTTTTACATTTTGCCAAATTTAAGCTATATAGTTCATAGCTATCGTTTGATCATTCGTTTAATTAAAATTATTCTAAATTAAATTAGCTCGTAATTTTCAAGTTATATTTTATTTTCACGCACTGATCTAGAACGAAGACAGGCTTTTATCGACCCAACAATGGTTACGCATGGTACGCGCAGACAGTTTTTGTCGAGATTTTATAATCGTGGATAAAATATAATAATGAGACAAAAATGACGTCAAGTAATTGGACAAAATCAGCACAAGAATTATCCATTAACAAAGCTATACCAAC
The DNA here is from genome assembly GCA_018420115.1 of Euura saliciscinereae. Taxonomy (NCBI): domain Eukaryota; kingdom Metazoa; phylum Arthropoda; class Insecta; order Hymenoptera; family Tenthredinidae; genus Euura; species Euura saliciscinereae. The sequence continues at coordinate 9,223 of JAFFZH010015041.1, read as the reverse complement.
TCTTAATATAATAGAATATAATATTTCAATCAATTATCCTAAATCCTAATATTAATTCCATACCTTTCTAATTTCATTTAATTATTTTGACAGGTTTTTTCCCTTCCGCAGTCTTCCAATTGTTTCATTCACGCGCACGTAGGACGTTCAAAGAAATAGAAGTCTCCATTGATTGAGACACAAGTTTGGTTGATATCCTTTTCGATTTTTTTTTTTTTTTTTTGTTAATTCGTCATTACATTTAACTACCGAAACGCGTGAAATTGTCAGTCTTTCATTGTTTTATTTAATTAATTATTTATTTATTTAATTGAGAATATTTAATATGTATTTTTTTTTTAATTTTATTATTATTTTGTAAACTTTTAAAAAAAAAAAAAAAAGTTATAATTAAGATATATCGCTAAAGCTGTCCTTTTTTCGATCATTATTCGACAATGATTTTTTTTTTCTCTTCTAAATATATGATAATGAAATAAGAATTCATAATTATAGCGTAACTTAGAATAAGAAGATAAGCATAAAAGCTAGACTGCAGAGTATCCCCCATGTCCATCTTTCTAATCTTTACTTGTATTCATTCAAGCCGTTTACTTATTTTTACCTTTTTCCTTCTTATTCTACGTAGTCAAAGATTAATATATATCATCTCTCCCTCTCTTATAATTATCATCAATTAGCATTTGTCACACAATTCTCTACGAATAGTTGAGTTGATTAATTTTTGTTTTCGTCACCAATCGTAGTTAAATTTAACGTTACTTGATTATGTATAATAGAATATACCTAGAAAGGACACATACGCGAGATCCGATTAATTAATTTTAATACGAGAATTTACAAACAATTATGACAAATACTAACTCCGAATCAATCAAACGTAATTTCAGGCATGCCAGCAATCTAGCTTTACAGTCTCATTGTTTATTCTTCACTAAACATAAACATTTGTGTTCTTCTTCGGGGAGCGGGGGGTAAGAAGGGTGAGAATATCAAGAGGAATAAATGGGTCCGAGGGTTGAGGAAGAGTAGGAAAATTGGAAAGTACGTAACGCGATGTATCCTACGATCTACGAATAGCCCAAACTGATGAAAAAGAAGAAGTAAAGGATAGTGTTAAGAGAGGGGATTATTTTACAATCCAAAAATATCATATTCTACAAAAACAAAAAAAAAAAAAGTAGAAACACACAAATAATAATATAAAATTAAAAATCAGTCCAGTTGATTAAAAAATGAATTGCTATTAACGCAATTGTTAATGCGTCTTAGCGCTTAAAATCAGAAGAATTCCATTTCCCGAAATGGATAACACAAAACAATATTGCAATATAACGCACAAGTTGATTTTCGTATTTTACAATTCTCTCTCTCTCTCTCTTATTTTTTTAATTTTCTTATTTTTCTTCATTATCATTTTAATATATATATAATATTTATGTGTGCGTGTATGTGTGTGTATGTGTGTGTGCGCAAGTGTACGTGTAAGTGTGACTATGAGTGAATAGGTAGTTAGTGAGGGAAAGAATCTATCTTTCTAATTGCATTTGGCTTGCCAAATTCTGTCGATTCGTAAATAATACAATTACGATATTGTAGTAATATTATTACAGTAATAAAAATATGATTTACAAATTATCAAATTATGAAATCGTTTCACCGTCAGATTTCAATTATTATTATTATTTTTTTTTTTTTGTTCACAATGTCATCGACAAGATACTTCGATGAACATTGTTAATTTTTCATTTTTTTTTTTTTTTTTTTTTTTGTTATAAAGTTTCACGATTTCAACAATGACGTCACAAATTTCGGGCATTTATACAGAATTATCATTAACACTTAATCGGTCATTTACTCGTTACGTGCGTGCGCTCACTAGGTTTTTATACACTAGCGACTATAATTTCTGATTATTATTATTATTATTTTTTTCGTTTCATTCATTCAGTCAGTTCGATATTATTTTACGAAAATGAGCTATCAAAGTAAGACACCGCAATATTCAGTTGAAATATTCAACCTTACTATCTAATTAACTACGATTTGATAATGAATAATGTGTGGACTTACTAATTATCTCGTTCTGATAATAATTAACGACTAGGCCTCGCCGAAACCACCGATAGCTTGCTCAGTCATTCGAAGGCAAAGAGACTCCAGGCGAGAATTTATTTCTGGATCCGTTGTCTCGGAAGAGCTCATAGATTGGCTGAGGAAACTGTCTCTCGGCGCGCTATACGTACGCTGAAGACTTCTTTGAAGCTGAAAATATCGAGGAAAAAAAAACAATTAATATAATAAACCTTTTGAATGACAAAATATTGTCAAGATCCGACAAATTTATCACCTCTAAACTTGTCTCCTGTAGACTCGGTCTCTTCTCGGCAACGTGCAACGGATGTAAACTGTTTTGATTCTGACCGAGTCCCTGCGACTGATTGTTCTGAAGATACGGTGTCGAGATGCTGTTTCTATGCGGACTCAATGTGAACGAGCTAGTGTGCGGGTGACCGTTGTTCACGTGGCCCAAATTCAGACTCGGTTTTCTACTGTGCGGATTATGCTGCGGAGGGCTGCAATATCTTCTATTACTGTACCCGTAATTATGCTGCCATCTGTAACACGGTTCAATTGGTATCGAGAAGGTCAGTAATCGGTCAAAGAGCTATTTTCCGTCGTACTCACTTAGGAGTGGGTCTTGGATTGCCGAGTCGACTGCGCCATTGTTGAATTTTTTCTTTTTGATTCGGCGTAAAGCAGTCGTGCTGTAAAACCTTCTCCAAGACGGTTACACAGCTGAGTAATACGCCGTCGTCGACACTGTCCAAAGCCAATCGACTGCACACTGTTGAATGTGTTGAAAAAATTATTACGTTGCATCAGATTTGAGCATTTTCATTTACGAGAATCGTTCACTAACGTTTTCCCATAACTTTTGTGAACTGCGTCGGTATGTCGGAGGGATCGTTTTCCTGACTCGGTTTCATCGGAGTGGCCAGAATGGCTTTGAGCTCGTCCAAGGCATTGGCGACGAGGCCTTGACCCTGAGAGAACGAGGCTTGCTGATTCGCCTCGCGATTTTGCTGGAGCAAGTCTCTCTCCAATGCCAACAGGGTCGAATGACGTTGTTGCAACTTGGCGATAGACAGTGCCAGCTTGTGTCTGGCTCCCTTGGTCACGCCTTGCTCCGCCAAACGGTCTTCGGTGAGCTCTAGCATCTCCTCGTAACTCAGAGTAGCGAATAAATAGCTGTATTTGTGAAGCCGCAACGTTTTTAACCACGCCGCTACATCTGGATAATAAATATCAGTGTTGGTACAAGTGTGACGACTGGTTTTTTCTGTCGTGATACAAAAAAGACTGAAAGTGAAATATGAAATGATAAAAAATAACATGCTGCTTCGGTTGGACGATGGGTAACTTTACGATATTAATAATGAAATTCGTTACTATGAAAACAAAAATTAACGGACCTTTCATACCACTGGCCAGAGATCGTGTCGATGCCTCATCTAAGCGACCTTCGCTGCCGCTACTAGCGCAAGAACTCTGAGGGCTGAGAGGACCCAATCCAATCAAGCTTCCTGTTGTGCATCGGAAGCATAACACAGGTACAATAACGGAATAGAAAGCTTAAGGATGTACAGGCCATACAATCTCAACCAAAAGTGAGTCTCGTCGTCAATATTGAGTACTTCGAGATGAGATAAAAATCGGAAAAAAATCAACCACAATCAAGATGATAAAATTATTCATTTTCAATAATAACAATGCCCGAAAGTTATCAACAAATTGTTTCAAAAAAATCATTGTTTAACAAATTTCCTGGTGACGTTATTTTTTTTTTCATGTCAAATGAATTCGTTAATCTTTCTGAATACACATGAATTTTTTCAGAATTTTGTCACTTTTTTTAAATTTCCGTTTTCGGAAATTTCTAAAGGCTGTATTTACAAAACTGTTAGTTCCACGCTCCGGAAACTTCGGAATTGTAATCTACATCGTTTCCAAAATAACATATCCAAAATTCAGATTTTTTTTCTGCATTTTTAAAAATCGAAAACGGAAATGTCAAAAAAGTGACAAAATTCTGAAAAAATTCATGTGTATTCAGAAAGATTAACGAATTCATTTGACGTGAAAAAAAAATAACGTCACCAGGAAATTTGTTAAACAATGACTTGTTTAAACAATTTGTTGATAACTTTTGGGTATTATTATTATTGAAAATGAATACTCTTATCATCTTGATTGTGGTTGATTTTTTTGATTTTTATCTCATCTCGAAGTACTCAATATTCACGACGAGACTCACTTTTGGTTGAGATTGTATGGCTTGTACATCCTTAATTATCAAACTAACAACGAGATTCTGCGGCATTTTATACTCCGTGCAGCATGCGTCTATTCAAACAAACAATTTCAACGAAAGAAATCTTTTCTCTGTGCTTTTCGACGTCGTCATCGACCAAATGATACATTTTATAAGTATAGGAGTCGCCAGTTTACCAGCATGATCACCAGACACGCTGAAACTCCTTGGCTTGTGTCTGTTAGAGTTGCTCGTATTGTTGGTTCTATCGACTACGTCAAGATGGTGAGCAGCAACCGGTGGAGTGAGACTATTCGAGCGACGTTGTCTGGCTACCGGAGATGGAAACTGTAGATTGAAAGTCGAAGTTGGATGTCCGCCAAAGATGCTGGACGGGTCAGTTTGCTGCTGCTGTTGCTGCTGTTTGGTAGTACGAGGCCAGATGTTGTCCCATCTAGTTAGAGAAGCGACGAAAAATCACAGAATCAGCATCAAGGATACAAAAATCGGTCATTCCTAACAAACTACCGAGATTCTTGCACAAATCTCACCTCGGCGAGGTCGTCGTGTATTCTTCAAGACCGTGGATCGGGGGAGTCCCGCTTATTCGCTCTTCCAGGTGCCTCAGCCACTGAGTCAACGATCTTCTATCCTGACTGGTTATCGCCGGATGAATCAGCGTGTAGCTCAAAAGCTGCTGTGTCTGCTCCGTGTATTGGCCTGTGCTGACGCAGTGGCTCACCAATTCCGGTATCGCGACCAAATAGCACTGCTTGCACTCTGAATTTCCGGGGCGGAGCAGCGGTAGGTGGGTCAAAAGCTGGTTTATAGCAGTCTCGGTGGTTTCTGACAGCAGGGAGTTTATGAAGCCTGTGGAAGACGAACAAGGGCGTAAATTACGTCGAAATTTAGGAACGGGTAGCTCGATTATCAAACGCGGGAAAACTAATTACCGGGATTATTGGCGTTCAACTCCTGAGAATTAAGCTCCGAGACGGAATGCAGAGAGTGCTGAACAGCCTGGGCTAAGAATCTAGCCTGAACCGCCGGAATCCGTCTCAATAACGCGTAGAGAACAACCGTCTGCTCGCACTCGTTCCATTGTGAAAATACTCGGGTCAGTTCTCCGACCTGTTCGCAGAATAGGGCGCCAGGAGACCACTTCATCGTGCCTCCCGCGTTTTTAGACTCAGGCCCGATTTTGGCGAGTAAAAAATCAACAATATCCACGTGTCTATGCGTTCGTATACCGATATAGGAGCTACGGAGGGATCTAGATCTAGATCATCGGGCTTTCGAAGCCACCTGGATCTGTTCGGATCTGCTAATAGCTCTAACTTCTGAAAGAATGGACAGAAAAAAAAGAAGTTTTTTATTCACGTTCGGTTATTTTCATTCCCGGATGCTCCGATCTTCTCGTTCGCGACGGACTATCATTCGAGAATAAAAATAAAATAAACAATTATTCAGAGTTCATTAAATACGATGTTCCTGAGTTGAGAATTTGTTCAAAATTATTCATCGAAGAAAAAAAAAAAAAAAAATAACAATTATACTAATAAATTAAAGAATTTAATAAATAAATAGATAATAACAAAAACGTTAAACTGATTAAAAATTTAATAATCAACTTTTTATTTTCCAAATCAATTAATTCGTATCGACGTATGAAAGTTCAACCATTGAATATTTGTTCGGTATATTTACCGAATTTCAGATAACGATTGATTGATTGATTGATTATTTATTTTTATGCCGTGGCCTATGATAAGGCTAATGGGCAACCGAATAGTAGACATTACATATATAGTAGAAAATATAATACAGAAAGTAGAGAAAAATTCTTAATTAATACATAAAAGAAATAGCTAAAAAATAAATAGAGTATTTGATGGAATGTATAGATCTAGAGAGGAACAAAGATGACGGCGGGGGGAGGGGGGGGGGG
>JAFFZH010015040.1:4272-15056 GCA_018420115.1 Euura saliciscinereae | reverse complement strand
ATATTTTTCACTGTCTTATTATTGCCTCAATATTTTACTGCCCCACTTGGTCTCGATGTTTCCTCGATATTGTAGCATCGAAATATTATTCCTTCAATATTTTTTAATTGTCTTATTATTGCCGGAATGTTGCCTCAATATTTTACTGCCCCACTCTGGCCTCGATATTTCCTCGACATTGTAACATCGCTCTACTATTCCTTCAATATTTTTTAATTGTCTTATTATTGCTGGAATGTTGCCTCAACATTGCGAAAATATTCTGTGTCCCCGTCGTATTGCGGCATTACCTTACCCATGATCAAGTTTCAAGAACAGAATTCAAGGCTCTGGAAATTTCATAGACTAAAAAACTACCCTACCGTTCAGAATGTTCTCAGTGTCTCGAAAGTAGAAAGGAGTAGGTATAGGCATAGTTGAAAGTTTCTCGTGTGTAAAGACTTCGTACAAAAGAGAGGGGGATCAAAAAAAAGAAAGTTAGTTGGATAACCAATGAAAATAGTTAGCTAAGAATGCGATTAATCCTATCAGATGAGTTCGGGCTATAGGCTAAGAAGAATTTCATCCTTTAGGTCGTCTCCTCCCCGCAACTCCTTGAACAAAGGGTAGGTTTCTGTCTGTCTTGTATTGACGTGGGAGGCTGTGCCTCCCCAGTAACAGGACGAGGATCGTATAAAATGGAATAAAGTCTGCAAAAGGCTATTTTCCTTTTCACTTTTCCTTCTTTTTTTTTCTTTTCTCTACAAATGGAATATAAAAACTAGTAGATTTTTCATCCCTTCGAGGAAAGGATGTGAAAAGGAAGAAACTAACACATCCGTGACTAGTGTCTCTCCTCTCCCTCTTTTACCCTCGTTTTTTCTTTTTTTACTACTTCTTCTTCTTCTTCTTTTTTGTTTTTTATTTTATTTTCATTTCTATTTACTCCGGTATCATCTTACCCCCTCGATACTCTACTCTACTCCACTCACATCAGTCTCGACGTGGCCGTGGGCTCCCTTTTCAAAGGCTTCGAGGGATTCACCTGAGAGAGCGAAATATCCTGCCTGAGATTACACATCTTTCATCCAATCTTAATTTTAAATTCGGATAATCCACTCCTTTGTAGACCGGATTATAGCTTCTATTCTTGTATACTGATCCTCGCGGGGTGGGGGGGGGGGAGGTTCTTCAATATTGCGACGAGCCATGAGTACACAATTTTTTTATATCCATTTTATATCAGTAGCCTTTTCATCGTTCATTTTCCTACTTCTATCTCATAGTCAGAGAATCGTTGGGAAAATGTAGCGATATTGATGGAAATATTGAGACGGTGCCGCAATAATTGACGAATTTAAAGGCAATGGCACAGAAATATTGCGACGATTCGGCATTATTGAAGGATTTTTGAGGCATTATTGCCGTTGTATTGGGACAATAATGCAATATTACAGAATAATTACAATATTTTGACCATTGGACCGTTTTCTTCCATTGGACTCGGTTTCTTTTTTGATTTTTCGATTCTGGTTTCGAGTTTTTTAGATTTTTTGAAAGATTCAACGGGGATACACGCGTACGCCCTGGATGGCCTCCCACGCGGCACTCTATACGTTGAATAAGTTAATGCGGAGGTGAAAGAGGTAATTCATAGAGCGCCGGGGTCTCGATCAATACTGGTAGATTATAAGATTCGCTAATTCCATGCCACCGATCACGGCGTACCTTATTAAAGAGACTCTCTGCATGTTCTGTTTCTCGGAAGTTTTCAGATAGCTGTATATACCTACCTCTGCCCTAGTTTCAAGATTAGACTATCTCATATTATGTATTCAAGCCAAGTTATTTATGTGCGGAAAAAATTTCCACATTTTCATATTGTGATGTGACGTCATATTCGCTGAATTACAATATCTACAATATTGAAAAATTATTGAAACTATTGGAAATATTTTTTTTCGTGAAATATTGTGAGGATTATTCAATATTGAATATTGCGTAGAGTAACTCCATTCTTAACAAGAATTACAAGAATTACAAGAATTCTTCGGGTGGTTAAAAAAATTTCGGTCTTGTCTTCAGCGGGTAGGTTTTAGGGGTCGTTGAGTTCGGTTGATGGACGATGTTAAAGTGGCTGGGATCTGATAAGAGAGTAATTTTAGGGTAGAGGAAAAACACAGCCATATATTAAGGTCTTTTATCTCCCGAATAGGAAGAAGAGCGAGAAGTATGGGAAGTTTTATTTGCCTTACTCTCCGCTCTCTTATTTTTCGCGCTTGCAAAAATCCTGCGGGGTTGTAGAACTTCGGCGTCAGACTAGAATTTTTGGTAAACGAACCAGAAGAAGAATAAGAAGAAGAAGAAGAAGAAGAAGGGGTTTGATTTTTGCAGGAAGAGCAGCTTTTCGGCCATTTATTCCACCTCGGTTCATCTCATTTTCTCTTAAAAAAAAGCTCTGCGAAGCTTGACAGAAGGGGTGCGTAACAGTTTTCCAGAAAAATCCCAACCAACTATTACATTATGCTTCTCAACTATTCCACGAATAGCAAAAAGTCGTTCAATTTTCCGTATTAGATTCTAGAGATTCCCTGAGAGGAGAGACAGAAAATTTGATGAGATCGTTTCAGACAGTCTCAAAAATCAAAAATGGTGTACACGATTCCGGAAAGAATAATGAAATGATTTTTGTAGAAATTTGAAGAGTTGTGCAAGAAGTAAGTTTCTACGATCTGTGCCTTTTTTGATAGATTTAAAAAAAAACTGGACGAAATCTTATCAGACTAGGAGGAATAAGACAGGATTTCAAGCTTTGATTGACTTCGATGATATTTTACATATTTTTTTAGCGAAGTTATTTTGACTACTGTTTGGTATAGATCATAGATAATAGTTTGATTGATGATTTTCTGAATTATTGTCCGAATCATGATAGCGGTTTTTGAGATTTTATGTACACCACAAGATCGATGCACACAATAATTACAAAATCTGGAATATTATTCCTGAATAATACACAAATTCAGCAATATTTCTTTTTTCCATATCACAATGCAATATTTTTTCAACCTTCATCGTGTCACATAGGAATATTTCTGTAAGTTTGAAATATTGCAGTACCGTTACATTATTTTCTGAATATTGTTGCCTCCACCGTAAATTTTCGACTGGAATAAAGACAGACGAGCTTACTGCAAGCTCTATTGTGTTCAATAGTCTAAAATGTTCATCTCTGGATCAAGGAATCCTTATCCACCTGGATTAGGTTCGCTTTAATCCATCTCAAACTGGTTTTGCGAAGAGGAATTGGAGAATATTGTTCAGTTTAATTAAGTGCAAGGGGGGTTCTAATTATCATCCACAAGCTGTAACGGTACGCTATTCACAACGAAAAAAAAAAGTAACAACGCTGTTATCACAAAAGCTCAAAGGATGACGTCAATTTTGAATTGAAAAAAATAATGATTTCTCCAAAGGAAATTAATAGAAATGGTAAAGCTTCTATGTAATTCACTTCGTTGATTCAAATATTGGTCCAATATTGCTTGAAATGTTTCTAAAATATTTGGTATACATATATTTGACGATAGCATGAAATTTGTGTAAATTAATAATAAAAATCTGTGAAATGCTTTTCGACAAAATTCGGTGTGCTATTTAATTCCCGATGTATTTGCTATTACTTGAACCGTGCAAAGCAGAAATTAATTATCATCGTTAATTAATTGAAAACTCTATTTCGTCGTGGTAGAGCTTTTCTCGTAATTTTACTCGTTGATATATGTATTCTATTATACATGCCTCTGGTCTGCGGGTATATAACGAGAATTTTGTACAGAATATATTTCGATATTGGATCATTTCGAATTTTAAACAAATAATAATTGACGTAAAAAATAATATGTAGAACTGTGGATATCAGGTTTTCATCAAACAAACCGATATTAATTTCAAACGAATAATTACATCGATCTGAATAACCTGTAACCAGCCATTCCTGCAATATGATAACATTCATTTGATATCGTATATGAATATAAATTAAATTTCCGTGAAAAAAGAATTTTTCATACCATCAGATGAAATTTTATTACCTTTATAATACATAATTTAAGGATGTATCTCAACCAAAAGTGATTCTCGCCGACGATATTGGGTACTTCGGGATAAGATAAAAATCGGAAAAAAATCAACCACAATCAAGACGATCAAAGTATTAACTTTGAATGATAATAATGCCCAAAAGTTGTCAATAAATTGTTCAAAGAAAACATTGTTTAACAAATTTTCTGGTAACGTTATCATTTTTCATCTCAAATGAATGCCCTAATTTTTCTGAATACGCATGAGTTTTTTTTAAGAATTTTGTCACTATTTTAAAATTTCCGTTTTCGAAAATGACCAAATTTTGAAAAATGGAAAAAAAATCTGAATTTTGGATATGTTTGTGTGAAAACGATGTAGATTACAATTCCGAAGTTTCCGGAGCGTGGAAAAAATAGTTTCGTGAATACAGCCTTTACAAATTTTCGAAAACGGAAATTTCAAAATAGTGACAAAATTCTTAAAAAATTCACGTGTATTCAGAAAAATTAGGGCATTTGTTTGAAATGAAAAAAAATAACGTTACCACAGAATTTGTTGAACAATGTTTTGTTTAAACAATTTATTGATAACTTTCGGGCATTATTATTATTCAAAATGAATACTCTTGTCATCTTTATCACGGTTGATTTTTTTTCGATTTTTATCTTATCATAAACTACTCAATTTGCCGACGAGAATCATTTTTCCTTGAGATTGTACGGCCAATACATCATTAATTATGTATTCCACAACTCATGTAATGATTCAACATGGTTCAAAATTGATCTCAATAAAAAGGGGGGGGGCTTCGAAATAAAGTGCAAAAAATTGGACAGGAAAAATATTGTTTATATATAGATTCTATTTATTTATATATTGTGTATGTATAGTTCGAACCCAAAGGCAATTTATTTATTTTTTCTTCTTTTTGTTACATTTGAGACGGTGGATGTTGGGTGCGACGGAGGACCAGACACAGTCTTTCATTCTGAGCACGTCATCATTCTTTTTATTTTGATAAAAAAGCGCGTGTCTCTCCGGTTTGCGGTGTACCGGTATAGAGTAGGTACGTCGCCATTCTTCGCCTATATACATATATATATATATATATCTATACGTATATTGTATATGTACGTCATGGTTGAGAGCCTTTTTCAAAGTACGCGGGCGGTCACCACCGGATATTGCCCGAAGGCCATCATCTTCACTGCCCAAAGTGCTATTTCCGAAAGTCTCTCAAGAGACGAAAATCGTTTGGTGAACTCCGTTGGGAAAGAAATTCACGCTTCTTTCATTATTTTTTTTGTGATATCAATTTTACAAAAATTTGTATCCCACTTTCATAAAATTGGGTAGAAAAATCGATTCTTTGTTATAAAAATTATAAAAAATTAAAAAAAAAAATTGGACGACGTCAAGGACTTCATTTTGTGATAAGCAAGCTCTATTGCTCCGATGAATTTTAACTACAGGAGGAAGTTTAATTTCGAACAGTTATACTATATACATATACGCGTGGGCGAAATACTTTTTATTTTGCATATCAAAAGTTTCGAATAAAGTTGATCGGAAATTCAAGATACCTACGTCATTAAAATTCAACGACTGCCTTTCTCGTGTTCTTTCTTTTTCTTATTTCCTTTTTTATTTGAAGAGTTTGTAAAATTTAATTGAATTTACGTTATTGGGCTCCCATTTTTTTTTTTTTTTTTTTACTTTTCTTTGTTACACAAGCACTCATTTAATAACTTCTCGGAAATATTTATTCCTTTCAATTCTCAAAATTATTGTAACAACAATGGAAAAGACAAGAAGCACGCACACAAAAAATCGAGGGGGAAATAACTCGTTGAATTGATCACTTGTCAATAGCCCATGAAATAATTCACAATTCAATGAAATCAATGAGAATTAACTGAACGAACAGAGAATTAACTGAATTACCGAAGAATCACCTCGATTATTGAAGAAATACGTGAATCAATAAGGTTGGATTAGTTTGAGTTGAATTGAATTGAATTGAACGGAGTGGAATCAGGTTGAATTATGTATGTTAAATTGAGTTGAATTAAGATGAATTAAATTGAATTAAGTGAATCTGGTTGAATTGAGTTGAATTACGTTGAATTGAATTGAATTGAGTTGATTTGAGATGAATTGAATTGGATTAAGTGGAATCCGGTTGAATTAAGTTGAATGACGTTGAATTGAGTTGAATTTAATGGAGTAGAATCAGGTTGATTTATGTCGAATTGAGTTGAATTAAGATGAATGAAGTTGAATTGAGTTGAATTAAGTCGAATTAAGTTGAATTAAGTTGAATTAAGTTGAATTGAATTAAGTGGAATCCAGTTGAATTAAGTTGAATTGAGTTGATTCGAGTTGAATTAAATTGAATCAAGTTGTTAAATCTGGTTGAATTAAGTTGAATTACGTTGAATTGCGTTAAGTTGAATTACGTTGAATTGAGTTGAATTGAGTTGAATTGAATGGAGTGGAATCAGGTTGATTCATGTCGAATTGAGTTGAATTGAGTTGAATGAAGTTGAATTAAGTTGAATTAAGTTGAATTGAATTAAGTGGAATCCAATTAAATTAAGTTTAATTGAGTTGATTCGAGTTGAATCAAATTGAATTAAGTTGTTAAATCTGGTTGAATTACGTTGAATTACGTTGAATTGCGTTAAGTTGAATTACGTTGAATTAAGTTGAATTGAATGGAGTGGAATCAGGTTCATTTATGTCGAATTGAGTTGAATGAAGTTGAATTAAGTTGAATTAGGTTTAAATTAAGTTGAATCAAGTCAAATCAATCTAAATCATTCCACATTATTTCAACCCCTGGAAATCTTGTGTCGCTCAAATCTCGAGTTACTTCCCCCTCGAAAGAAAACTTACACATAAAATAAAGCAGTTAATTATCAAACTAAGCAGCCTATCGCAAAAATCTTAGGTCACACCTTAGATTATGCATCCAGGAATACCGTGTCCAAATTTCTAACCAATCGGCCCAGCAGTTCCCTAGATATCGTTGAGATAGTGCAAAGCTCAGGTGGTAGCGTCACGGCTTTTTCCCTTCAGGACCCCCGTCCAGGGTATTCTCGAAAAATACGGGGTCTTCCAACCCCGTTGGATGAGGTTCTGTCGCTTGTTAATGAATTCGCCGTAGTAGATGAGAATAATAAGGGTTGTAAAACCGAATCGCGATGTTTTAATCCGAACAGTGGATCCGGGTTCCGGTCCCGAACAAGGAGTGCGGAAACGATAAGGAAAAAGCGCGGAACACCCCTTAGGCCTTTAAGAAAATGTTAAAACCTTGGGATTCGGGGTGTAATAAAGGGAGCCCGCCGGAGTATACAACCGGGGGGTTATAAATATTCGGATTAAATTTCGAGACCGTGTTCCCGCCGGGTTCCGAGACCACCTTGTAAAAGCTGATTAAATAAGGACTAGGGTAATACTCCGACACAATATTCCTACTAGGTTATGTGACGTGGGTGCTTCATGATACCGCGAGTCATGCATAATGGGGACTGGGGAGAGCTAGCGGCGAGGGAGGCCGCGAGGAAAACGTGAAACGGGAAACGGGAAACGGGAAACGGTAAAGAAAGTTTCTCCCACTGACGGAGCCTAGGAACTGTAAAGCATAAAAGTTTAGTAGACGTTTCTGCTCCACCCACAAAGCTTCTCGAGGAGACTTTTATTTCAATATTTGCAAATTGGTTCCTCCTTTTACTGCCATGCGAATTAGGTCGACCCCCCGAAAAGAGGGAGACACGAGTGAGGGAAGACTGTGCTTGTCTGTGGAAACTGGCCAGTCGTAGTGTGTCGGTAAGGCAGACTGGCCAGTTTCCCAGAACAAGAAAGCTCCAAGTCAACTGCAATTCGACTCCATGAGCTTTAGAAAAACATTCTGTGGTGACTTGAACCGATTTTCTGAGCGTGAAGCTTGCTTTCAAGTCAATTAATGGGAATTTTCAACGATTTAGATCAACTTCTTGAGCTTGCGAAGTTTTTTGCTTCAACTTCAAGAGCTTTAGAGGTGACTTGAATTGATTTGATGAGCTTGACGCGTGATTCCAAGTCGATGAACGAGTTTTTTTCCTACCTTTTTTTGCTACCAATAAAACAAAAAAGGGAGTTTACCTAAGTTCCAAGATTGCATGTGGGATAGTTTACAGCGTCGAAACTTTTGGAAGGGGTTTGGTTCCCCCGAAGCCACTGACATGGCGGAAGACCCTTTCTTGCAAACTGCAGCTGCAGCTTACCTGCAAGATTTCAGCTTCTCTAGAAGTTTGTTATCCATTCATGAACTTGCAAGTTGAGTTAGTACAGAATTTCTCGAGACAAAAATTCATTCTCCCTACACAAATAAATGTAGTAACAGAAAAATATATATAATTCTGATTTCATATGTTGTTCAATCTATAAAAATTGAAAGAAAAAATATTCACAAGTCATCTACGAATATTTTTGATACAATATCACTGACTTTTTCTATTGGATTTGAAAAATGATTTGATGAAAATCATTCATTTCGTGAAATTTTGATGATAATCTGAATTTCTAAAACCTTTTATCAGAATTTTATCAAATTTTCTTTGATTTCAGAGCGTTCAAAAATTTGAAAAAAATAAAAAAGGAGAAACAATGCATTTAGAAGGTGTCTAATTTATCTATTATTAGGTAATAATGAAGAAAAAATCGTGTGGTTTTCCGACTAATTATCACAAAGTGCAGTGCAAAATGCACTCTGCATAATTGCAAAGTGATTACTGTAATGAACCACAATGCCAAAACCGTTGGTTTTGCTGAAATAAAAAAAGACAAAACAAAAGAACAAAAAAAAGTAACAGTGCGGGAACCGCGAACATTATTTTCCACTAATTCTCCACATTGCGCTATATGTTCAGTACCTACCTACTCGTTTCATTTCATTAGCGAAATTCCCGTAGTGGTTCAATGCCAATTAATTTCAGACTAAATCTGCACAGCCTCGCAACGAAACCTCGTTATATCCATTACCTCATTATCCACCCATATAGTATTCTAGTTTTCGTTCGAATGAGAAGACAGAACAAAGTGCAGATAATTGATATCCAAGCTTTTCGATTTTTTTTTCTTTTCTATTCTTTCAAAGATATCATGGAAAATTTGGATTTTACATGATTATAGATTTAAAAAATTCTGTCATTATACTTGATAAATGTTCATAAAATTTGAAAGAAAAAAAGAGAAAATTTTTTACAAAAAATTTCTCCTCTTTCTTCTTTGCTTCATAAAAAAAAAGAAAAAATTGAAAAAATTTGTGATAAGATCGACAATTTTTATCTTATGAAAAACAATATTCATGATTGATTTCATTTTTTTTTTCCAAAGAAAAAAATCCAGATGGAAAACAAATCGTGAAAAGTGTTCGAAAATAATTGAGGAAAAAAAAGTGAAAATTAACAAGCTGGAAGTAAGAGGAAAAGAAAATTTCCATTCGAGAAGAAAGGCTAGAGGAGAAATGGAATTTTTTTTTCCTTTCTTTTTATATCAGTAATTTGCGATTTTTCCATTTTTCTTCTATGTAAAATTAGTCTTGCCACTTTTCTATAGCTTTCAAAGTTTTCCTTGCCTCGACGCTTCGGCGGAGGCGGAGTCTTAAAAGACGCATCATCAACGTTCTAGTATCTGGTTTCTTTTTTGTTCCTCAATCTCATCTGCATCGTTTCGCTTTATCACACTTTTCTATATTATAGTTTTCTAAAACAAGAGAAGTGTAATTTTTTTTCCAACTTTCTTCTTCTTCTTCTTCTTCTTCTTCTTCTTTTATGAGTTTTTCTTTATCTAGTAAATTTTCTGCATCCGCCTCACACAATTTTTTCCAATAAACGACGTATTAGGTAATTCGCTTCGAAACTTGTATAGTTTTCCCCCATTCATTCATACGATCACTTACCACACCGCGAACTGTGTGCTTCTCTTCGAGGATATACACAAGATACAACAAAACACCTTTAGCATAACGCCACAGCTTTTATTTTGACAATGGACCGCATAAAACCCGCGGCGGCCATTACGTCCCGGTCTTTACGCTCGTATAACGGGCGCGTTTTAATGCAGCCTTCAGTCGAGAGAGTGGAGCTACCTACGTGTATTCATAATTCATGTCCGCATACCGCGAGGTCCTGGGGTCCGGTCCTCCGGCTACAACGGTTACGGCTTTTGGCCAGTCAAATGGGCGCGACCGCGCTCAACACCAAGACAAAGTGGCTATTCGTCCTTATTTTGCTGAACCAGAACACAAAAACATACTATAATTCAAAAGCTTAGTTCCTTATGAAGCAATTTTCTTTGCAAACTAGACTTTCGTATTATGTAGCTTGTTCTGGGTCTACTGCAATGATGTTGCAGATTTTTTTTTTTGTTATAATGGTTTAATCGCGTTGCTACAATATGTTGAAACTTTTTTGCTACAGTGTTGAAATTAAGTTGCTACGCATTGCTACTAAGATTCCATTGCTACAATGGCCAGATTTCATTGCTACGAAGTTGAAGTTCCGTTGCTACTAAGTTGACTTTCCACTGCTAATAAGTTGAGATTCCATTGCTACATTGCTGCAAAGTCGAAGTTTCATCGCTACTAAGTTGGAGTTTCATTGTTACTAAGATTCCATTGCTACTAAATTGAGATTCCATTGCTACTAAGTTGAGATTCCATTGTTACTAAGATT
>JAFFZH010015039.1:2684-79156 GCA_018420115.1 Euura saliciscinereae | reverse complement strand
CCCCCCCCCCCCATGAACCCTCAGTAAGAAAGGTTTTTCGAACCTTCAATGAATAAATAAATAATCGTTAAAACCAAAAAATCCGCCGAAACTGGGAGCAGAATGATGTACATGTAGTCGTAGACGCCGTAGATATTTTCCGAAATTGTAAAGAATTATTATTATTAAACGAATTCGAAAAGTTTCGAAATTCCAACGTAAAAAACCTTTCAGATTCTAAATCCTTCGGGAAAATTTCCAACCGCGATTATATCGTCTCTTTACAGAAAAGTAAACATCAGCAGCGTATTACGCGATTGAAATACTCTTGTAAAGAGACTGAAATAATAAAACGATTCGTTGCACATGTCGTCGCTCGATTGTCTCTGCGTTTGTATTGACGTATAAGGCTGGAAGAGAGAGGAATAGTAATTCTTTCGTATATTCATAAGTGTTGAATAGACCGAGGAGAGAAAATAGGGAGCAAAAGCAGCAGGCTACAGTAGTATAGCTATACCTAGGTGTACAATACGCGTGTGCCACCCACACTCCCGGAGCTCTGAAAGAGAGCCACGTGTGTAAACATGAAGGCATGCAAGCATTCGCTTCAATCATTGAATCGACAGCGATCAGCGGCTAGGATCAATACCGAGATTAGATTAGACTGTAAACAGACATGACCAGCAATTATGCATTCAAATAACGAAGAACGTAAACAGAACGATTCTAGCTTCGCAATAATTCGCATCAATTGTTCCGAGCGAGTGAAAGGAAGGCGAGACTCCTTTCTTTATTTTCTTTTGTTTCAAAAAAAGCTAAGAGCGTTTGGCGTTTTTTTTTTTCTTTGTCTTTTGGTTTTAACGATCGTCTAATGACCTGTAATTTTTGTTTGTCCTCGAGAACGTGAACGTCCTGACGTCCAGGATCCGCGTGTCTGACGGGAATTAAATTGGGATGAGAATCGTCGGCGTGAGGTGGCGCCGGTATCAGTAACTCGGGTCCGGCCTTCTGCATGTGTTGATAAACTTTGTAAACACTGTTCACAGCGGCCGAACCGCTTGTAGAATTTCTAAAATCGGGTAAAAAGAAGAACGCTCCGAAACACACGACGCCAAATGTCAAAAACACTAACAGTATTAGATACTTTTCACGGGGTCTGAATGATCGACGGGAAAATAATGGGACCGGTACTCCGTTTACGAAACGTTGGTACGTCGGCAGAGAACCACCAACCGTCATTTTTATATTTAGTTTATATTTATTATCGTCACACCGATCACCACGTTACACACACGATTTTTAACCACTTCACCCGTCTCACCCGTGTTTTTAACTCTATACGTCACACGCCATTACGGGGGACCCCAGCACCACCTGTCTGTCAAAATTACAGTCTCCGAGCGATCGTTACGCTAAATAAAATAGCCGGGGCTTTTCCGAACCCGATAGACACAAGCGACGCGCTCGAATTCTCGGACTCGTGCTGCCATCGCTCGAGGAAACGCTGAAGCCGTTCGGCGAGTTCAGGATAACGGCTCCTGCTGATGGGCGACTGAAACGATTCGCACTCTATACAGGAGCACGAAGACTGACTGATGGACATTGAATGACAGTTATATTAGACGCTTCGAAATTCGAATCGTTGTGTATATATGAATAAAGAGAGCGAAAATCTAACTCGAATTCGTTTTAGTTTCTCCATATCTGAAAAATGAATTATATTAAATAAATTTAAAAAAAACTGTTGCAACGTAATAAATATGGAAGCTTTGAATCTTTATCTATTGATTTTTTATTTTCTTACATTTGAAACAGTTTTTGTCCTGTTTTTTCTTTTTCTACGCGTATAATTATTTTAGTCACGTAATTCATAGTAGCAAAACTAAGTTTTTTTTATCTTCTTCTTGTATTATTATTTTTTTATTCTTTTCCTTTTTTTTATCTCGCTTGACGATTTTGGACATATTATTACGAAAACTGTGAAAAGAAAATCAATAAAGTCTTTAACCCTTAAAGAATTTGGTTAACATTGAAAGTATTTGCGGAGAATTTTCGCAGCCAAATCTCTATAAAGGTGGAGATTGGCAAATGAAATCAAGTTATTTGGTTATTTTTACAAAAATCTAAAGATTTTTTGTTCCAAAATTTTGTGAAAAATCATATTTATTGAGATTGATTGATTTAAGAACTAACAACCTCTGTTTGAAAACTATCGTTTTGTAGTAATAAACATATGGAATACAATCAATAATCATGGAAACATACTGAAAATGAAGTGTTTTTCGTTTCGACTTGGAAAAAAAAGAATTTATATATCTATGTGTAATCAAATCGCAATTTAAAAGTAAAAATCTGATCAAATAGTGTAAGAAAATCTTCTCATTTATTTATTAGTTGACTATATACCAATATCCAGAAACGAAAAACTATGTCGCGTGTCTAATGGCATTTTTGCTGTTCGTAACGGCAAAAGGTCTTTTTTTTTTTTTGTATTTGGGATAAAAACCCGAAGAATCGTTCATAAACGTCGAAATTTAATATTGGGTCAATTAAAAGCAGAAGGTCGTAGCGTCCAATTTTTTTTTTTTTATTGGCGCTTACGTCCTTCTGCTTTTACCTTGGTTTTTTGCGATTTACGAGTTTTTACAGCTATTTGAAAAAATCATGAAAATAAAAAAAATAAAAATGGCGCTTACGACCTTCTGCTTTTAACTACCAACATTTTTTATCGAATTTTTTTAATTGATTTCGATCTCGTGATTTCATTGATCTGTACGTTTTGACCGTTTTCAGAGCGAATGGCGTGAAAAAAAAAATTATATGACCTTTTGCCACGAAAATCGCGTTTTTGGCGCTTACGACCTTATGCCATTAGACACGCGATGTATAATATACAATGAAAAATGATTGTGAAGGGTAATAAATGCAACGCTGACACCTGAATATTTATTTTGAGTAGTAATTTTTATTAATTAACACGCAAGCAATTTTGGATGATGAAAATGTAAGTATTTTTAAAACAAAATACTGCGACATATAGAACAAAACGATGAAAAATAAAACGACATATTTATGTAAAATAAGAAATTTGTACATTTACCTAGCACGTGAATAATACATATTTAAACGTAATACATACAAATATGTAACTTTTTTTCTGTTTTTAACACGTAATAATAATATACATATATATCATCACTATCCAATAAACTTGACAGTTAAAAAAAAAAAATCTTTTACTAAATTAATTCAGAGATCATATTCCTCCCACTTATTCATTTCATCTTCTCAAAATATCAATATGCATTTTTTGATATAATCTCTTCGAACATTTATTTTTGTTTTTATCCTAAACTTAACACGGTGCACTACATAGCTTGGCTAGTATCACAATTCTGACATTCCTCTATCGCTCGCTATATCAAAATATGTTTTCACGTTTTATTTTTAATATTTTCAATTTTCTTAATAATCATAAAATATCAAAATGCACGATTTTGTGCTCAACTTTAAGTACCTGCGTACAACGATAACAACTAATTTGTAAGTAGCTATAAAATAAGATTCGAACAATATAACGATCTATTATTTTTGTACACGAGAAGAAAATAACTATATCATATACTGAAAAATTAAAAATTATTTACAATTTATAATAATAAAAATGAAAAAAAAAATTATGAAAATTGATAATAGTTAATGATAAAACAATTAAAATCAATAGGCTTGTATAATGGCTTCTATCTTCTATCGTAGGTAAAACTAACGGTCATAAAATAGTGATAATAATCAACATCTCTTCACGAGTATATAGTGTATTAAAAATTAAAAAAATAGAGCTAAACAATAATAATGGCTTATTTTTAATAAAAAAAAATACGATGTAACTATTTATAGCCAATACTGCGTACACCTACTTCTTAATCGCGTCTAATCGTAATAATTCTACTAATTATATTGATATACTATTTCAATAATAATACGATAGTATATTTTGTTTCAGCTGCAACGGCGAAGGATTTCATTATCTCATACTTACGTACAGAGAGCAATAATACGTATATTATATATAATAAAATTTCTAATTAATAAATGACAATACTCTGGCAGGTATACTGATATATATTAATAATAACTAATTATAAGAGAATATAATATCGATTTAAGTCTTCGGTCTGAATCGTGACATGTAAAAATCGCAATCCGTGCAATAAATAGCTGGTTCAACGACGTGTTTTTTTCTACACAAATGGCAAACCGTCGTTCTCTGAATCGTCGTCATCTGCACGGTCGTCTTCTGCGCGTTATTACCATTTTGATTTACCTGTCCCCCCTTCGTACCAGCTTGAAAATGAACTTGTTTCGTCTGTTTCGGAACAGGAGGGTGCTGATAAGTCGGATATTTCATGTTCGACTGAATCTGACCATTCTGCAGTGGGTTCGGATAGGTTTGATTCGGTGCCAGAATGTTCTGCTGCTCGTTCTTCTGCGGCTGACGCTGATAAATGTTCTCTATCCTCTGCGGATAGTTCTGCACATTAACTTGTTGTTGTTGTTGTTGTTGTTGTTGTTGTTGTTGCTGTTGTTGTTGTTGGTGTTGTTGTTGTTGCTGCTGCTGCTGCTGCTGTTGTTGTTGACTACCGCCAGTCGGATTCGGCGGCGGCTGATACTGCGGTAGTAACTGATTCGTTCTATTTTGTTGCGGATAACTCTGATAGGAACTGATGGGATATTGACTTTGTGGCGATGAGGAGTACTGTTGATAAGGATTGGGCGACTGGTTCGACGGATAGTTTCCCTGCATCTGCTGACAGTGTGCAACGGTTACTGGACTGACGCTGTGCGACTGGATCCTCTGATTCATATTCGCCTGTTGTTGCTGTTGCTGTTGCTGTTGCTGTTGCTGTTGTTGTTGTTGTTGTTGTTGTTGTTGTTGTTGTTGTTGTTGTTGGTGTTGTTGTTGTTGGTGTTGTTGTTGTTGTTGTTGTTGTTGTTGTTGTTGTTGTTGTTGTTGTTGTTGTTGTTGTTGTTGTTGTTGTTGTTGTTGTTGTTGTTGTTGTTGTTGTTGTTGTTGTTGTTGTTGTTGTTGTTGTTGTTGTTGTTGTTGTTGTTGTTGTTGCTGTTGTTGTTGTTGTTGTTGTTGTTGTGCAGAGTACTGCTTGTTCATTTGATTGTGCTGTTGTTCAAGTTGATAATAGTTACCCTGGAAACCATTCTTCTGCTGGTTAGACATAGCGTTGGTTATTTTCTGTGGAGCGGTGGTACCGTTGTGGGGATACTGGTTGTGTACTTGAGTCGGGAACGGACTGGCCGGTTTCTGGGTCTGAGAAACTGGGATGCCCTGGTTTCTCGGATGGGCCGTCTGCGTTTGGGGGTATCCCGCCTGTCCCTGAACGTACTGGGCATGTCCATTCTGAGGATATCGCACTTGCTGCGCGAATTGCGGTGGATAAGACGTCATTGGTTTGGTCAGGGCCTGATGACCACCTGGGAATATGTCCCTGACGACATCTTGGCCTTCCGGGTAGTTGTTGTAAGGCTTTTTACCCTCTTGTTGTGTGGGTCCGGACGTTTCGATCGAATTCTGCCTGCCGAACGTCGGCCTTATCGTCTCCGGAACCGGGTTAACGCTTCGCAGCTGATCCTGGAACGGTGTCGCTGGTATGCTGTCGGCCTCGCTCTTCAGAGGTAGAGTCTGCTGTTGGAACTTGGTCCCCAAATTTTCTCTGTTCAATTCAGCTTCTTGCAGACTCCTGATCTCCCGAAGGACCAGAGCCGTTTCGGGTTTGTTCAAGGCTGACCTTAGCACGCGTTCCAAGATTGGATTCGGGATGTAAGAATCCTTCTCGTCGTCTTCGGCAGTCGCGACTAAAACCACCTGATCGCAGAATGAGACGCTCTTCTTCTTTCCAATCCTCCGTTTTGTCTTCCGTGGTACGATGTCTTCCTCGATGGGGAGAATCGTCGTATTCTGGATGGTGTTTTGCATCGCAACCTCGCTAATGTCGTCTTCGGGATAGTCGACAGGGAGGCCATTTTCGTGTGGCAGAAACAACGACATGGACAGAATCGCCGCGTTGAGTCCACTCTCTGGGGGATTAGCAGGAACAGCCTGGACCGGTGGGTTTGAAATGAACGTGCTCTGACTCGAACTAGACTCGAAACTCGAGTTCAAAACCGACTGGCTAGACTGGTTATCCGATTTAGTGAAAGCGGCCAAGTTCTCAGTCGACAATTTCAGCGGTTCGGACGCTGAGGTGTCTTGCGACATTTCCATCGCTGGTGACGGTGACGCACTAGCGTGTTGTGGTACAGATTTTGCCACTTTTTGTTCCACCTCCGTCTTCGCCGGCGGTTGTTGTTTTATCTGCTCAAACCTTGCCGCCATGTCTTTGACGGACGACGAGACAGTGACTGCTCTGGTATTGTCGGTCACGTCTCTTCCAGTGTCGTGCATTTGTGCGAGAGTATTCATCATCAGGTCACTAGTTCTCCTGGCGATTGTAGACGGCATGGTCCTCGTCTTCGGCATGTCCTGATTATGCGAAGCCATCTGATCCGCAGGCCCCTGCTTCTTCATTTTTCTCTCAGCCTGCTTCGCCTGAAGTTCACGTAGCCAAGTTTCCCCGGACCGTTTGTCCTCATCGTCCTGTTCCTTCTTGTCGTCAACTTCACTTACCGAAATCTGCTCTCTCTTCAGCTGCAGCTGGGCCAATAGACTGCTGATCTGTTGAGCCTCTAGCTGTTGCTGTTGAGTCAAAATGTGCTGTTGAGGATCTTGGAAGACTTGAGGTGGCACATTGTCGTCTATGGGAGGTGGAGGGGGCGGAAAGTCTTCACTGGGTTGTCTCGAGTGAGATACAGACGGTACGCAAGGGTACGGTGGCGGTGGAAAATCTTCGCTCGGCTGTCTCGAATGCGAAACATTAGCATTCTCTGGATAAGGTGGAAGCGAGTCTGGCTGCGTTTGCTGTTTCTGCGGACTTTGTTCGCTGTGAACGTCTGCGCGAGTCACGACGAAGGTTGGTTCATAGAGAATGCCATTGGCGTACTGAACGACATCGTCCTGGATCCTGGGCTTCCCGTTGAAGTTGGGGATCATCGGCTGATCAGTGTTGTAGGATGGAAGGAACTGGAGGGAATGTGGTTCCAGCGCGTAATCAGCATAATTCTGAACCATCCTCCCAGGCTGGGTTGTCCCCATGTTCGAACCATTCGAATGATTCCAGAAGTTACTCTGGTTCTTCCCACTCTCGTCCGCCATCGGGTACAGAGAGCCGTCCGGCTGCTCACTGCAATTGCGCACTTCACCTGGACACTTAGACTTGCTAAGCTGGGAAGTAGTTCTTAACGGTGGTGGTGGCGGGACTTTAGCAACATGCAACACCTTTCCGGCGCTCCCATGGAAGCTCTTCCTCATCAGACGACTCCTCTCCAGATTTGGGTTACCGGTATTGTTGTTGTTCCCGGTTCCGGCGAACTCTAGGTGTCCTTCTGACAAATAACCACTCAACGATTGTCCTACTTCGTTTCCCTTCAATCCGACGCTCGAATCATCCACTGATTGCTTGGGCAGCGTATTGCACGATACCTCAGCGGCCACTGGCGGCTGTCCGTCCTGGCCTTCCCTCAAATCTGGCATGCTCCTGTTCTTTCTTTTGATCAGTCCGCCCATCAGCAGCTTCCGCCTGATCTTGTGCTGCTTCTTTCCCTGTTTCTGCTCCGCGGGAAGGGTCCCGTTCGTCTGAGATATCTTGGTGCCATTGTTTTCACTCTCCTTTGGCTTGTTTTCCGGCTTCCCACTCTTCGGTGACGGAGACGCTTTCATCGGTGCTATGGAGAAGTCCTTGCTGACGTTCTTGTTCCGCTCCTCGCTTCTGGCTCGTTTTTTGTCTTTCTTATCTTCGTCGCACCGCTTGACTCTACCGAATAACCCGGTCCTCTGGGTCGGCCTGTCGTACAGCATGTACTCTTCGTCCTCCACCACGTTCACAGCGGTCGCTTTACTCCGTAGGGTCTTCTTCTTCGGAAGGGTAGCGTAGATCTCGATGCTCTTCACCGATGATGGTGGCTTCTCTACTGCAACTGCAGCAGCGTTCACCAACAACTCACGACTGTTCTGACGAGAGTGGTTACCCTTGTCTCGAGAACTTTGACGAGAGTGCTGACTGGATTTACTGTTCTCACGAGAATGTCTACCTTCGGGTGCGCTCTCTACAAAAAGAAAATGAAACACATGATGAAAAAAAATTCTAGTGAATTCTCAATTGAAAATTGAAAATGTGCAAGTCTTGCAGAGTGCATGAAATGTTCCCAGAATCTTGAGTGGATTTTTAGGTGAGACTTCATTTTCGCCGGGGATTCTAGGTAATCTTACCTTCTTTTTCGCCGTTGGCGATGGCTTGCTCCTGAAGTATCCTTCTGTGCAGACTCCGAGCCCTCATGACGCACGTGTTATGTTTCATCCTGGCGATGGTTATCGTGTGCGGGTTATTGTACGGCGCGTCCATAGCTGCTCTAGCCTTGCTACTGGCTGCGTTGCACAGTGCTACCGCAGTCCCCAGGTCCCCAGCGTCTTCGGCAGCTCTGGATTTGTCCAGTAGAGCATCTGTCTCTTTGCAAAGCCGCTCGCAGTCGTCTCCTGACGATGGCTGATAGCCTTCAGGGATCTGCGCGAGCTGATGACAAAACGACACGGTTATAGAATGGACCAAGAAATAAAGCCACTCAATCAAGTTTTGCCTCCGTCACTGAACCTACCTGAAGATTATGCTTCAGCCCCTGCTGGAGCGGAAGGCTATCCGTTGAGGAGAGAGAGTACGAATCATACCCAGCGTCGTAGTGACCGCTACTGCTGCTGGAAAGTTCCCCAGACTTGCTCGTTGGGCTTTTGGGAACCCCCGAATTCCTCTGCATCTTGTTAACTATGTAAAGGTACGGGTTGTCCATGGTGGTCGACGAGCTTGAAGAAGCGCTGTTACGATCGCCGGACCAGTTGCCGGAGTCTCGTCTCCTCGGCACATTCAAATGATCAGGCATACTTATTCCGTCCTGTGGTGTAGAACCGGCACTTAAACTCCTCGTCAATTGCATCTGCTGTTTCTTCTGTTGTTGCATCACATTCTCAACCGCACGTCGACTTATGTACTTCGATTCGACGTCACCGTCGACTGCGTCTACACCCTATAAAAGAAGTTCAGTTAAGTTATGGTCAAGCTCCTCCTCCGTCGGTGGACACAACGGTTCGCCACTTGCCTGGTTGCCAAAGATGTTGTTCTGGATGTCCGTCAGGTTCTGGTAATCGCTGTAGATCCTCCGCTGAGTGTACATGTGCGTTGGACTGTCAGGATTCGGCGTAATCGCTCGTCTAGCCGTACCATTGATGGACGCCTTCTCGGGACTCGGGGTTATCGACCTTCTCAAATTGTTCTTCGGCGGTGTCTTGAGCCCATTTCCATTCGGAAACGGCGTCACGGTCTTCGGCGCATTTTCCGTGTTCACTGGCGTCCCTCCGGGAGTCGCGTACAGGAGGAGCAACGGCTGGTACCTTCCTCGTCTACACTTCTCCACCACCTGCTCCCACCGGGGGCCGATCTCCTTGACGGTTGCGTCATCGAAGTAAATCCATACCTTGAAGAGGAATCGAAAGATAAGACATCGTTTCAGCTGATTCTAAGAAGACGTATCGTTTTGTTCGAACTTACCTTCAACTTTGTGTGAAAGAAAAATGTGGAGTAGTGTTTCCCGTAGTACGTAACGACCCCGACGAGGTTGTGGACGGTCGAAGCTCCCCATCGCGAGTCGACGACGCTGTGAAATACGTCACTTAATCGCAGACTGGTCCCAACGGTGGCGAATACGTCCATTATGTGCTCTAAGGAGGGTCTTTCGCTGTCCCAGACAACACCGACCGATACTATCTCAGGTCGGTTCATGAGAGTTCGACAAATTTGAATTTTTGCACCGCATGAACTCTGGAAAGAAAAGATTAACCATCAGTTTTGATGTGGGGTGCAGACAATTGCCTCGGAATAAATTGCAAAATGGATCAATGTTTTTTTCAAATCTTTTCATCAATCTTGAAGTATATTCAATATTTCAACACATTTCGTGCATGACTGTGCAAACAGGATTTGAAACTCTTGATAGTTCTGAGAAGAGAGGCTCTCTAATCATGCTTCCAAGTAAGCCTAGATCGAGGTGCTCGGTCCTTCCTACTTTCCGAATGAGTCATTAACACCGTTGAAACCACCGTGCGTTGACACTTCCAGTATTAAAATTCCGGATGACCGATTCTCGATGAAGAAAGACAAATGATTATGGCTCACCGGACAATCCCGAATGTCTCCCATTCCTCCTGCTCGTCGAAGAAGCTGACCAAAAAGATCCGGACTCGATCGCGCTGCCTGTGGTGTCTGTCGAGCCTGTGACGTCAGTGCGGATGCTGACACGTAGTGGACCATCTGCAAAGAACAAAATAATTTAACGTTTTCAGCATTCGACCACCGCAGCTTGCAAATTAATCATGAAATCTACTCGATCGAATATCGCGAGAATTAGCATAACGGTAAAAGTAACTTTTCCGGCGAGTCTTGAGCCCGCGACATATGCAAAATGGTATCAAGTTACTTGTTTGTATTCGCTGTATAATTTGCACGCATATGCAACTGAACCCGATATTCTAGACTGCGTTCGATGACACCTACGCTTGAACTACACCCCGGGGTATCGAGGAGTGCGTTTTATTCGCATAAGCAGGTATTTACATACGTGGGAATACGCTATACCCACACACATTACACTACAAATCCAAAACCGTATGTTTTCATTTCTTTTTGTTTACTTATTCATTCCGGCATTGCTTGTATAATATAGTGGATTATTCGTTTATGGCTGACACTGACGAAATTTGTGTAACAAAAAATACAACTCGAATCGCGTCTTGGTTCCAGAAGTGCTGACAAAAAGCTGATTCTCTTTTCGGTCACATGTGAAAATTTGAGCTCTGCTAGTGCTTCAACCCTACCGTCTTTGACTATAGGCTTCCTCAAGAAGGATTAACGGAAAAGCCTTCTTTCTAATCCGATATAATCAGGGTATAGGTGCGTTTTATAAGGGTCCGGGTTACCCAGGTATTTAACCATTTGGAGAATGGCTTCGGGCTTAAGTCACTCGCGAGATCAAATGTGGGAAGACCCGATCTCAGCCTATTTTGACGCTTCGTCGGTTTGGGTGAAGAAGCGGATAAAAAAAACTACATTCTAAATCCCCGCTTTCAAGCAAAGAATATTCTGCGTGACATTTAACAAAAGTTTAACGGATTTGTATGCGATGGGTCGCCTATAACTCTCGATACATATCTCCGCGTGGGCGAACTTTGCACAATACAAAAGTTTGCACTGTTATGTCTACGCGTCCACCTGGCCGTACGATCGTGGGAAAAAGGCAAGCTCTTTGATGCTTTGGCCCTCAGGCACTTCTCTGAACCTTCTACATACATTTTTCAAAACCCTACCTCCCGCACTTTGCTCTTTATTACTTCAGGTAGAGATCACGAAATTATTTTTAACAGTTGTGTAAATTTTAGTTATTGGCTATCAATTAGAGGTAAAGACATAAAATCTGTAATTTCATCAGCAAAGAGAATCAATAGCATCACGATATTCTATTTTTTCAAAAAAATTTTAACGTTTCAAAAACTGAAAATCTTCAATTTTCTATCCCTGAACGTTTTACGATTCAACGTATCGTCAATCATGCTGGGAATCCCCTTATGAATCACTGCGCCTGCATTCCATAGTCCATAAACTCCACTTTGTGGGCTCGGTGGACAATGTGTGCAGGTAAAAGATATTCGGAGATAAACTTACCTGAGTAAAAGGCAGCGGTTCCGAAGTCGCGCCGCACGCTCCACAGACACTTTGTTCGACCAGAGTCATGGCAAACTTTTGATGAGGTACGCAGTGTCGAGCACTGCACATATCCTCTGCCTCTCCGCTCGCTATGTGAAGATGAATTCTCAACAATATATTTTCCTGGAATGAAACAAAGTCCGTTTTCAAAGATCGATCATTGATGGTCGATAACAAAGATGTGTGGATCAATTTTCTCGCACTCGGAACACGTGAATCATCAAACCGTGAATGAAACGTAGTATGTAGTACGTCTTCTGTGATTACGTCATGGAACTATGCGGATTTTTGTTCATTAACCTTTGTTGGGCCCAGTGTGGGAATACGCACTGAGTCAAAGATAATAGTTCGAGTGAACTGACCCGAAAGAAACAAGCTCCTAACATCAGAGGTGCGTTTTCTGTCTTCAGATTTAGCCAACCAGACGAGACATGGTCTAAAGCCTGAACCCCGTTATTTAAAACACACGAATTCGAAATCCTTCATTGTTACTTTTCCTTTGTCCAATCTTGAAGCCAGCTCATACATTATGCGGTCTATCGTAGTGTAATTTTCACAAATGTAACAAGAATTGTGGAAAGTGTTGATTGAATACTCACGAAACATTCCGCAGCGTCGTCCATGAAACCAAGTTGAAATCTTTGCTGGTCGAGGAAACTCTCTGCGAGTGCTCTGCGGAGGGCATCAGGCGGTAGAGCGCTTTCCTGTGAGAATTGCAGCTGTGAAAATAGATCCTGAAACAGATAAGGGGGACTGATTAATTATCGAAGGTTTCATTGATACCGGGAAACATGTTGCATAAGTTAACTTTCCCGAGCGGATATCTGTGCTGCAGTTTATTTAGAATGAGAAAACTGAAGAATTCCGGTCGCGTAACTGATTGATTAGCTTCCACCGCAGGGCTTACTTAGAGAGTACGAGTAATCATTATCGCCAGCGAACTCGATCCTAAGTGGCATTCCTAAACTTCCGTTAATCAATGAATAACCTTTTCTGGTCTTTCGCCCTAGTCTCTAGAATTCCAGCATTCAAACTAGGAGATGATTTTCGCCGGTTTATCACCATTTACGTATTCTTGGACTCGGACTGTTGCAGTTGGTGTTGGTACTACCATTCCCCCAAGAGCCCTGACATGAGCATTCATCGGGTTCGATTAATGTGTGGAAATTTATCGGTATTATCTGAATGACTACTGGTGAACAGGCTCTTTCGCAATATGTCTACGTGTAGAAAGTATGTATCCACACGTATACACGGTGTTCGAGAATCTTTCATCTCGCTCCTGGACATTGAGCTGAGAACCTATAAGGGAATATTTGATCAAAAAAACTGTATATCCTATACTTCACAGAGATTTGGTGCTCATCTGTTACGAGATTAGGGTATGCAAGAGCACCTAACATCTGCGTGGCAAGTCATCTCAATTTCTGCTCTAAGGCACGTGCATTTTTAAGGATTTGTATCACGTTTCCTTCTGCACGTAGTTTTGTATACTTAAGGTTTCCGCGTGTGCCAGACGAATCGCAATCATCACTACCGACTTACTTTCTTCAAATCCTTGAGATCGAGGGCTTGAGGTGAATCTTCTCGTTCCATTCCACTGTCCTCTTCTTCTTCGGTTTTTCTCACATTTCTTGCTAAGTTTGTAATCTTATCGGTGCATAGATCATTTTCGTTGGAATTCAACTGATTGGTCAGAGTCGAAGTGGTCGCAGACTGTGAGCCTGAATCCTGACGTACTTTTATCCACTTCAACATCGTGAAACGTTGTTTATAATTATTCGATCACAATATTGTTTGTCAGTTACTTCAACAAAAAATCCTCACGGTGACTCGATCTCTGACGTCATCTCCTCGAATCGTTTACCACACTCCGTTTCCGCATACAGCGAAAACCTTTGATGGTCCGAAGACATCGCCATGACATTAAGCGCGTGGTAAACCCCGTTGGCTAATCACACAATTCAACTCAACCAAAGGTTTTAGCGGGTTCGTGGTTATTTTCCGTCACACCTATGTCGCACGTTCCTTGATAACGTTATTTGAATACCTCCTCACACCATAAACCATAAAGCACGTTCCTTTATCTGAACGCTTCGTGTTTGTTCTCTGCACCGCGATACAAGACAAGTTGGATAAGAGACGAGGCGAGCGTAAAGTTTCTACAAAAACGCCTCAGTGCGTCTCCAGTCGATGTAAATTTCCTGTTTCGACATCACTATGCAACCTGTACCCTTGATCTTTAGTCAAGGATTATCTCGCGACTAGCTGGACCACCGTTATCCAACAAGAAGACACTGCATCACACCGTTTCACTCCGAAAATAAAATCGAGACGATATATTCACAGGTTGTTTGAGCTTTAAAAAAGCATCGATCACTCCGATTTATATAAAACGACACCGAATAACGTTGATAGTGAAACTTGTGACAAAGTTGGCCTGTAGTGTCCAGCAGCAGGTAGGTTCAGTCACCAGACAGTCGAAGCACTCCGGGCGCGCGTACCTGGTGGCAGCAGCTTGCGGAGTGCCGACCAAGTGTCCCCACCCTCGTGCCACTGACTCGAGATCTACTCCCCTGTCTGCCCCCTGCACACCGCCGCAATAGATCTTGGGAGTGGATGACGTCACTTTCG
This sequence comes from Euura saliciscinereae, assembly GCA_018420115.1. Lineage (NCBI taxonomy): Eukaryota > Metazoa > Arthropoda > Insecta > Hymenoptera > Tenthredinidae > Euura > Euura saliciscinereae. Next base: position 64,631 of record JAFFZH010015039.1, on the reverse strand, counting down.
TTCTCTCGTACACACACATATGGCGATTTACAACGCGGGGAGAATGAGACTTGAGAGTTGCGAGAGAGTGAGTGAATACTAGTAAACGTTACCTCGCTTTGCTTTCGGTGCAATCAGTGGAATAGGACTCGAATGGACCAAGGTTCTTTTTTTTCTCTCCTGAAGACGAAGGGACACCGAAGTGAACTGAAACGACTCTTCGTTTCCGGGCTCGAGGTACAAATTTCACCGTGAATCACCGTTTTCGGTTATGCCAAGTGCCTCAATTACCGCAATTCCTTATCACCCTTCGGATCGCTAATCGGTTCCTCATAGAGTCGTTGTCTGACTTACGGGCTGTGATTTTTTCACCAGTGATAAGACTCTTGCACGTTTTTAGTGATCGCTTTTCAAGACACGGACATTCTAAAATTCTGCCTCCCTTAGTCATCCAGGTCTACACAGCCCCAAACTGCAGGTAGAATTCGAACCCACTTTTCAGTGCAGTGCTGCAGTGGTAGAGGATGTAGCTGCAGGTGCCCTTTTACCCATCACTTGGCACACGATGCGGTTTACTGTTTTTTTTTTTCTTTTCTTTTTTTCTTATTTTCGTCAAAACCTTAGGAAAAAGACCCCGTGGATGATCAACTTTCACCCTTCTGTTCTCCAGAATCCCCGAAACCGAATAAAACTCTGAACAAAGGGATACCTGGACGAGGTTCGGAGCCAATGGAAGGTAAAAAAGGCGGTGTTACTCGTCGCGGAGAGACCGCCAGGCCGTAACGCGGCTCAGACTCTCGGCTTGCTGGCCTGGTCGCTGGACCATCGCCGGGTCCAACGTGACGCGAGTTTCTGTATAAAACCTTCGACTCTGAGCCGGCGGCGATAGGCCGACCAATAGCGTCGGCCATAGTCCCCCGAGTCCCGGGTACCTGGAGGTTCCAGGGTCCCAGAGCCGAGAATCTCGCGGAGAAAGGAGTCGGTCTTGGCTTGAGGCCCCGTTACAACTTCCTATCGATGTAATAATCTCGAGTACTTTAATACTACGGCTTTACTATACCTGTGTGTAGCTCCGAGTAACCATATCTCTCGGTATACCTAGCTCAATGGTATTGTACCTACCTCGACACGAAACAATTCAACGAGCATATAGCGTTCGCTCTAGGTTCAACAAAGCTATTTCATGACTCAGAGAACTGTTCCAGATCATCTCAACACCGAGGATACTATTTTGACTCGATTATTTCTCAACTTCCTGGACTCATTTCCATTTTTATGAGACTGATATTCGCCAAAAAAAAGAACACTTTCCAATTTTTACAACTAAATACACGATTCTTTCAATGAATCTGAAATGGAGGTGGAATTCTCGATGAGATCACACTGTTCGTCGAATTTGTTCAGAATTTTCTCATTATACTACGTGCGTGACTTTTTCTTACCTTGAGAGCGCAGAAGATGCATGACTCTCGCATACAGGCATGTCCGGATAGCTCGCGAAAGCTTCGTCTAAAGATGTCGAGGTGCCACAAGACCTGAAACAGGATAAAAGACAGAGAATTAAAATCTGTTGTCGAAATTGTTCGGGAAAGATTGAAACAAGCATAAGATACAAAATATTACAGGCTTGAACAATTCATGTAGAAGTTCAACAAATATTCATCATCATTTTTCAAGGCGTCCATTTCTTCCCGGGCCGGCCTGCATTGGTATTTAGACACGGAGGGGAGTCGGAACGTTGACAATCTCGAGGAAGAAGGAAACAATGAATCTTCCTCCGTCCGTTTAATGAGTGATTATGCTATTCACAATTGTGAAACAAAGAAAATTACCCCGCCGGAAGATCGAAGGCGCGTCCATAGGGCCGTACCCAAGGATAGGTACTACGTGACGGAAGGTTACCTACCAAAAATACAATACGGTAGCGAACCGGTGATTTCGACGCCCGAGTAAGGCACGTCGCCTCAAAATATCGAGACCTTTCTGACCGTCTAGAGCCTAATTGCTGATCACTGATAGCTGATTAGACCCTTGTATTCATGTCTTGGGTAAAATACTGTTCGTTATATTCGATCCCCGGAAGAGCCATTAGAATTTAGTGTCTATGAGACTGACGAAAGTATAAGTGCACCTCTGTCATTTTCTGAACCTTGAATAATGACCGTAAGAGAAGCTAATTGAGAATGCTCAAGAGTTTATTTTGAATCGAGCAAACGAATTTGGGGGACAGTCCACGACGTTCGAAACCTCGTGGATATACGCTTGTACTAGAAGAACCGTTAGTTAAGTAGTTAGATGACCAATCGTATGGACAGCTATAGTCCATGCGTTGTATCTCATACACGTTCTATTTGGTACCCAACTAGGTCCACGCGCACATTTACATCGAGATATTTATATTCTACACGTTCGCGTTCACCAGTGTCTTTCACGTGTGTAGAATTGAGATAATGTCTATCTAGATTCTACACAGAGCGTCCGGCTATATCCTCTAGAGCGTAACTCTTCGCTGTTGGAATCTCGTAGAAGATTGTATCTTGCGTTCAATCGAAGGACATTTATTTGCAAAACTCGGTAATTCTCGGTATGTTCACTTCCAGCAACTCATTTCTATTACAACGAACTGAAGCCATGTTACAAAATAAACTATTCAAAGGTCCAAGGAATTCTCAATTCAATTCTTCCTTGCTTAGGAATGCGAAAAAAAGTGGAACTCTATTCATTCGAAAAGGAATGTGAGATGAATTCCGACAATTGCTGGATCTACATTCATCATGCTCCAAAAAATTGGTTCATTTTTTCGCATTGATCTTGTTTTGTTTTCTTTCACCACTTCTTCCATTCGATACAACGAATACATTCGTACATTTCAGGTTAACCAGGTGTTGAAATTGATGTAATACTTGACTGAATTTTCTGGAGCACAATATTTTTTCTAGTGTACAGAAAGTTCCTAAAGTTACGAACTGATATACTTTGAATATTAGAGAATTCATTAAGCCGCTAATCAAGTTTCTGGTACAGTATAATATTTTGATTTAACGATCAAAGATTCGGATGTGGGACTCTGGGTCGAGTAAGAGGACCGGGCAAAATACTGTACTCGCATGATTTTATATTGACTGAAACCGTTATTATATTCTCATCAGCCAATCTGTCAGATGTGTTCAGAAAATCTGTCTATTCTGCGGAGAAATGTCTAAATTGCATAATTACAAGCCTTGAAGATACATATTCGTAATTATGCTGTCTATTAATTAGGAATATACATTTGCAAAAAAAAGTAATATGCTCCCTGTTTCGATATCGAGACATTCAAGAGCTCAACTTTCGGTAAGGTAACAATAATTTGTTCAGTTTCCCATTTGCAACGAAAAATATGACTCGCTTTCGGTTTCTCCTTTGAATCACTTTCTCCATTTTCTCAGAACACAATTGGTACCCAGAATTTCCGGGATTTTTAATTCTCACAAATTTCTCACTAAAGTGCTATTACAGTAGTGCCTCATACAACCACATCCAACAGTAAGCCACTCATTGATCCTCCGATACAAAAAAAAAATGCGGTTCTAAAGGAGGTGAAAGTAGGACTTTCATGGGCAACATTTGATAATCAATTTAAACTAGTTCAATTCCTAACATAAAAAACGATCTAAAAAGAATCAATCATGAGCCAAAGTATTCAATAAGCTTGAATAATAAAATACGGCGAATTTTCTAATTGAAGAATCAATTAACGTATCGATTCTACTATGCAAATGTTTGATCTAAATATTGATGTAAATTCTAGCATCAAACAGTGTGCAAAAATGTCAATCATCAAATGGTGTTGAATTAGCATTGAATACGTCGAATTCAGATCAGAATGCAGTCTCTAAAAAATATATGAGGCTTCCACTGTCAAATTGAAATGTAGAAACATGTTATGAGGAAGGGAATCAAAGTGATTCGCGGTTGAAAATTTGAATTTGTCAATTGTTAGTGATAACAATAAAGAAATGGGTAAGTGATTGCATCCTCTCTGTCAAGGGCTACGGCACAATATCCCTGCAGCAGTTTCCGGCAATGTTCTTTACGAAAAGGACAAGAGTGTAACGACAAAAAAAACAATGATATAATGGAAATAAATGACGTTGTAAAGAACGAACCTTTGCTATCTGAAAGAGCGCTTGTCTCCTCGCCTGTGGTTTTTCATCCTTCATTTTTACCGCGTTTTGGGGTGTACAGAGTGGAGCGATGATATTCCGAGGATAAAAAAAAATCTACCTCGTCGCACCTCAAAAACAACCGTAAATGATAATTTTCATCTTGATTAACGGTTAAACAACAATAACAACGGCATAAACACCGTTCAATGAACAATACTCGAAGACTCTATCTGGCGCGGGCGTCACTACAACAATGCCGGGGTTGGGTCTCAGGCCGCAGGTACGATCGCAGCGCCTTTTCCCCGGCGGACAGGTGAGGAACTATCGAATAACTACAGTAAAACTCGGTACAGTCTGTGCCGCGTGAACCCAGGTTTCGTGGGCCTGCGGTTTTCTACTATAGTCACAAACCAGTGCGACGACTTCTTCTCTCCTTCTCCGGTTGTACTACTACTACAACTGGTATAGTACTATACCTGGACCAGGGGGGAAACCGGGCCCGGTACACGGCGGCCATTTTTACTACGGGGACCTCTAGCGTGGGTGGGGGCACAAACGATGATATTATAACGGCGGGGGGGCAAGGGGGCACACTTTTACGCTACCTCTCACGTTAGGCCCACCATCGACTCATTATTAATTCTGTTACGCAATTTGGGGATTTCGTAGTAAGAGTATTTTTGCGATGTCATATTATGACGTCTGTCTGTTAGATTCATTGATTCCTATACAAATACTACCACAATATCATGTGCACTTGAATCTACAGAAAAAGAACTTCAGTCTATCTTTGAGAAAAACAACTTTCCACCACTTGGTACAAAAGATCGACCTGAACCCTGGGACCCCCAAGAGCTAGGCTTCCTAGAACCGGTGGAGTCTGTCTAGTGTCACACTATGAGCGAACAATAATCAGCTATGAGAAGATATCTTCGAGTCTGGGAAATGTGATGCATGGTCCAGGAAAATTGAGACGTTTTTTTCAGAAACGGTTCTCCTAGGCGCCAGCCCGGTCTTGAGATTCACTTCTTTAAGTGCTTCGCTCGACTCTCTATACTTTCGTTGTACTATGAAACCGTAGGACCCAAAAACCTACTCGAAATTCCGTATTGGGTCCGTTGCGAAGCGAAGAGGCGTTTATGCGTGCACGCGTGAGAAACAGTGTAAAGATTACAGCCTACTCACACGTGGGATTGAACCTAGTCAGATCTTATACCCTAAATGTAACATGTCGCAGGAAATCATCTTTCTTTCGTTAATCGCTTTACCGGAGCCATTAATTCATACGATAAATTTGGATAATCTAACTCGTCGCGTAGGTATAGCTGCAAAGCTACGATCCCTAATTTGACCATTGTCGTTTGAGCCTCTCTGCAATCGTCATCCTGCATCTCAGATTATTTGAGAACGCGACTCGTGGCGAAAGGCTGGAAAGGTTTCGCGTGCCTAAGCAGTCAATGGACGGATAGATGCGCATCTTCTAGGTATATATCCAATTCTTGCGAAATAAAGTCCCGGAGATGGAAGCCTTTACTTTTATTATTCGGTCGTTACTCAAGCGATATTATTCCGCAACGATCGGCACAAGGAACTTTTAGTATTTATGTTATCCAATGATCGTATAGACGATACAAGTTACGTAAATGGCAGAGTGAGCATCTTCCTAGTCTGCAGTTTCTCCATCCGTGCTAATAAATTATTACACTATTTTATGCGTTATTCTAATCAACGATAAGTCGAGATACGTCAGGTTCTGGACTGACGAACAGAAAACTGCACCTGCATCCAGGACAAACTTTCAAAGGTTTACTTAGGCCGGTTTACTTTAGCCTTTCTGGCCCCCATATCTGGCGCTAAGGGTACACATAAATACGCCCCATACCTGTTTCAGGGTCCTAAGCATGGACCCAACGACAGGTTGACCTGTGCTGGCATGAGGCTTGGGGATTACAGGGGTGAGTCTTTTGAGGAGACGCCCTTACCTCTACCTGTTCACGTTCAAAGTTTCGGGCTTAGAGGCTATTGAAAGCCAATACCGCTACAGTCACGTACCCACTTTGTCGCTCAGACCTTAGGGGTTGCTTTGAATACGATATACGTATCAGTTGTACTAATTTACGGCGTCATAGATGCCCCCCCTAAATTACCCGGAACTGAGTTTCAGAAGAGAAAATTCACTCGTTTGCTAATAGCATTAAAATGTCTCCTTCATTACGTTCAATTTATTCCATCGATCCATTTTAGTCCCTTGTCTGTAGTGCGAATTAATCAAGAAACATTAGATAACGTATTGGTACGCCCATATCTCACGTTCCATTGGTCCCAGGTGAAAAATAAATAGGACCAACTTTGAAGCTTCCATTATACGCTGCAAAAAAGCTCATTACACTTTTTCACTTAGGGTTGTTCGTTCGGATGAAACAAGCTCAAAAGTCAAAATAGGTTGAAATATCGTTACATCGAGGTGTTCAGGTGGTAGACCATAAAGGGTGCATTTACCTCTTAGAGTTGAAATGCAGAAAGGTGTTTGAGAATTGGTGGGTATCGTTCCGTGGCCTGACTTCTTACAGTTGCCAAAAATATATGTTCACGAAATTGCGCTAATTGCAGTAGGGAAATACACTGAGCAATTACTTGTGCATATATTATTGTTGACTTAATCGAGTTCTAGGAGGAAGTCAGTCAATCTAACAACAGAACCGTTGACTTTGCTATTGTGCTTAAATAAATACCGTTGAATCTCTCCATCGCTTATCTGTACGATATTTGAGCAAAGACTGAACCCAGGTTCGTATATTCAAATAAGATTAGTAGTTATCCAAATTTACATATAGCCCGAGTGTAGAGATTGAAGCGATTCGCAATATATTTTTTACACCATACGCGCAGTTACTTACTTATCGCTATTTAGCCTCAAACAATTGGTCGAATAATTTTATTCAAGCACGCAGCTATCCAAAAACCAGTACCGCTATAGAAGATATCGCGATTAAAGCGAGAGAATTGCAATTACTATGATCAAATCGGAACAGCTGGGGTCTTATGTTCCTCTAGTCTATAAGAGGCATATCGTAATATCACATGCTGAGAACGACACTGTTACTTTCTAAAGAAAGTATAAAAAATGTCTGAATTCGAATTCGAATCAAAGTTTTGATTTGATTGTGGAGAAATTTTCTCTAAAAACTCTATTTTATCAGACTCAGCGGAAAAAGGAGCTTTTCGTTACATACTATACTCTTGAATTTCCTAGTTCCTAGTGTTTACAAATTTTCTCTATGTTTATGCTCATAGTTTATCCCAGGTCTACGACTCCACGGCGTCTCATCTTCGGTTGGTTTACGATCACAAGAGAATGAATAGATGCGTCTTAGCTCGCACGTGCGCAGTTCAACAGAGACAATATAAGAAGAAGATGAAGAAGAAAAAAAAAACAACAACAGAAAAATAAAATGTTAAGAAGAAGTAACGACGCAAACTGGTTCTCTCATACTCTTTCCTCCATATTCTCCAACACCGTCAACCACACACACACTACCCGAAGGCAACCGCAATCATCCAGCATACACATGACTCGTACATACATCCACGCGTGCGATGGCACATGGAAGTAGCACATATCATCCACCTAACCTATAATTAACAACATTCTTGTCGATTTCTTGTTCGTTCCATTTCATTTCATTCTTATCCTCTTCCCACCTTCGATCTGCGAATTGATGACCGAGTCATATCCTGAATACCGTAACATAATTATGTATTGCGCAGTTTCAGCAGAATGTACAACTTCGAGGACAACCATATTTTTTGCTTTTCGATATTTCTTCTCTTTCCCTCGATCTTAGAGTCTGTTTTTCCCTTTTGGTCTTTATTTGCGGATTGACCGTGGATTTGATTTTCTTCTTCTTCGTCTTCGAGGAGCAGAGGCCAGGATGGGTGAGCCTCGAACCCTGCGGTCTTCCGACGGCCTGGTGCGAGGGTAGTTGTAATCTCTCGTAGTACTCTGCGAAGGAGGAAAGTGAGCACGAAAAGGAGGATGGAGGAGGACCGGTTATCCGAGTGACTCGAAGATCGGAAGGGGGCAGCCCTGTTACGAGTGAACCGGTTCCGAGTTTCAAACTGGAGTAAAAGTTTATCGCAATCCATTCGATTGTTTATTGTCAAGCTCCAACGAGACTGAAAAGAAGCCTGCGTTTCAAACGCGGTTAGAAGTATCGTTGGTAGGAAAAATGGCCACCGTATCCTGGGATCCTGATTTAAAAAATCCTGAAACAATGGAAGCGCGCGTACTGCGCGTCGCCGGAAGAAGCTTAGGATTGGTCGAGGCGGTGAAGCGTTGGCGGGAGTTTCGTGAACCAAACCGACGGTTTGGATTGAAGATTCAAACTACCGAACCGTCGGGGGGATCTTGACTCGACTCCATCTTGGATCGAGCCTTGAGGTTCAGGACCAACTAACACAGACTCCAGGGATCAAAGAGACCAGAAGAATCATGACCTTACAGTGTAGAGCTCGACTGTGGCCTCGATACTGTCGTTATAATTAATTATCCGATTACGAGAGCGAGGAATAACATTTGGACCAGTCTTTGCCCCGGGGGGTACGAATTTACATTTGACACCTTCGTCTTTTTGAAAGGAAGAGACCGGAGCTTTTTAACTTTGATTTTTGGTTCATCCGATAAGATTCTGGAAGTTTTACGATGCAATCAGCCTCGAGATCGACTATTGACGATGATACATCCGATTCTAAATCTTATTTGATTTTGCTTGAAACTTTCGGAAACAAATATTAGATTTGGATTGATTTTACACTCCTGGGACCTCTCACCCCTCGATATCAATATTTGCTAGCTACTTGTGTGTACAGACTAAAGATCGTAAATACCAGTTCGAACTTATTCACGAGTTTGTAGTAGAATTGAATATTTGAACGGTAAAAAATGAACTGTGTCGATTGTGTGTCAATTTTGATACTTCTGTTACTTGAAACAGTAAATTTCTATGTTGTATATCGACATATCAAATGGAAGAAGTACTGAATGAATACAAAAACTGAATACAAGCATCACGAAAACCTAGTTTTTTACTGTATATACTGTATCTTCATGCTAAATCGATTTTTCAATTTCTATGAAAGAGGCGAACAAACGTTGTCTAAAATTGTGGTATCAATTTATAGATACAATTTCTCACATTCGATTACAGGAATTATGAAACAAAAGCCACAAGATTATAGTCTGGAAGGTGAAATCGGGGAACTTCACAGGTTGAAAAAGTTCAATCTTCTGCAACAAAAGTGTATATGGCGCAGAAGATTGAATTTTTCATCAGGACACGTAGGTACTTACCTAATTTTTTTTTTGTACTGAATTTGATTGAGTCATTGAAGAAACCAATAGAAAAAAAAATCAAACAACGAAATAAGAATAAAGAATCTTTGGAGTCCTTAATGCTGAATCTCAGAGACTGTAATCTTGTGGCTTTTTTATTATACGTGTAATGATAATGTTGAAAAAACGTGGTACCTATAATTTATAGGCGAGTTTAAATAAATATAAACTTTTAACACGCAAATTCCAACAGACTTTATCGTACGGTTACATACGGTTTGAGCCTTCGAGCATATCCACTTACTAATTGTTAAGTGGGTACTAAAAAAGGAAAGATAAAGTACTTTTTATACACATATAACAACAATTAGAGATGTAATTATTTATCCATCGTCTCAAGGATGACGAAATCGCATGATCTAATAATTATTTCTCCATAACTTTTTATCCAAAACTGGTTTCTGTTAATTATTCCCAGGATAAGGATACCACAAAAATCGGCATGAATATCCGGATACCCAAATCATGAATTATAAAAAGATTTTTATTCAGCTTGTGAAACCGTTTACACGCACCATAGATTTTTACTCCGCACCATTACTCGCCGATTTTTAAGCCTACAGGTCGCAGGGGTGGGTGGTTCGTGTAAATTCTCACGGAATTTCGAGGGTCCAACACTCTGGACTCTTGGAATCACAATTTACTGCTCAAGTGCATCGTCTAAGCACCATAACCAAATTTGAGACTCGTTGCTTGATCGTGAGAGTCGTAATAAAAATGAGTGGATTCTCGCTCAGAAAGCAATCAAAAGCTCGCTAAGACGCTCAATCATTCGGATTAATCGAATTCGAATCGATCTTTCGGTTCTTTCATGAAGAAATCGCACCTGCTTCTTCCACTCTTCAATTAGTCAGACCCTGACCATCAGAAAGTTGGTAACGACTTTTGAGCCCGCCACGAAGAGACGAGGTTCCGGCGTCGACTTCCTGTTATCTCCCCCTCTTCCCATAGTAAATTTACTTCTACTACCACACCGGTACACCTGTGTACACCTAGGTTTGTAACGCGATGGTCACGGTAGGTACACCACGTGAGAACGATTTTGCGAGAGACGTACACCTACTCCTCGTGTCATGGTTCAGCCAAGAGTATGATCACGCCGGGGGAGGCGAACGTCGTTACGATTAGCGATCGACATTTGTAGATATCTCCAAGTTACGGAAGATCCCTTATCTTTTTAATTCTCCTCTTTTTCTCCCCTGCCTCGTGAGCCTCGTAATTCGATTTTATCTATAATCTCGGATTATTCGTATCTGCATCGAGTATAACAAACGAATTAAAATCTCATCATTTTCTTGTCCACTGACAATGAACGAAGCCTCGAGTCTTGAGGCCAATTTTTTACACCGTCTTTGAAACGATTCTCAAGAAATCGTGCAACGTTTGAAGTGTATGATTACGTTGTGTCTGCTAGAAGCGACGTTGATAGGATAAATTTGTACGTGTGCAAGTGGATCATTAGTTTTTTTTTCTTTTATTGTATATATTATCACGTGTATCACACGCACGCGTTTACTGCTAGATTTATATCATGTGGTGGTTATGTTAACGCGGTGTGGGTTATGTGTAGAGGTGTGAATCGCGTATCAGCTTCTGCTGACTCCTGTGGGATGGTATATATACCCTGGGAGGCGCCAGCTCCCACGTCGTTCACGTACCGTGTCCGTATCAGTACGAAGACAAGAACTGAGAATCAAGAGGTCGTTCTTACTCACGACTCACTTGATTCCTAATATCTTCAGAATTAAAAAAAAAAAAAAACCTCAATCTTCGGTGATAAACTTTTTTTTCACTTTTAACATTCAGTTTCGTAATATTCAGATTTTCCAAAATTATTAGCAGAATTTAAGAAAAATCTCAATCCTTGATCCTAAACTTATTTTCAGTATTGAGAAAAGAAATTACACGAAATTCACAATATAATCCTCGAATTTCGTGATAATCAAATTTGTTTAAATTATTCTACGAATTTAAGAAAAACCTCAGTCCTTGATCTCAAACCTATTTTCAATATTGAAAAAAAAAATGACACAAAATCCTGAATAGAATCCTCGAGTTATGTGCTACTAAAATTATTTTTTATTATTGATGTGATCAAATTTACAGTATTTTTTAATCGCAGGTCAGAAAATTATCTTTGATCAGTGTTTTTGAGAGTAAAATTAACAAAAATAATAACCATAATAATTTATCGTCGGCTTAATGACTGACTGTCGGTATTACAGAGAGCGTCTTTCAAACCGTGAAGAACTTAATTTGCCAAGAAGACCGCTTACCTACGCGTTCACTTAATCGATTGCCTTTCAACTTTTTCGCTTCATTGTGCTAAAATTGTGTCACACCTTTATAATAATTTTTAGATTGACAAAAATTTGTTATAATGTTATAATTCTATTTGCATCGTCCGGTTCGTTGGGGTGGAAAACCCCTTTTTTTTAAATCTAGTTCTGAGCGTCTCGTCGATTTCTCAGCATCTATCTATTTCTCGATATTTTTGTATTCCACATTCGTTCAGTTGTATCGAACCATAACCGTCTCTCCCGTCGAATCCCACTGATCTCACGTTATATGCGAGTTATATTACACATATAAATATAGCGAGGATATCGAAGACCTGTTCAGGATCAGTCAAACGAAACCATATCTGTGACCTAAGGGCTAAGATGAGAACCGCGCGAGTATCTCTCTTTTTTTTTTACCATAAAAAGTGCGAGATACTCGATTGTGACTATAAAGAGCATCGATGAACAATTTTTTTTTAACGGCACAGGCATTAAAAAGTCACTTTATACCGCTAAGTTCAAAGTTGCGGAATAAAGTCTTTATACCGCAGGTTACCCCCTCTCTACTACCTTTTACAGCAACTCCTATACGCAGTTCGTGCGGAACTCAACTGGCGTCAAAGTGACTATTAATGCCTTTTCCGTAAAAAATATTGTATGGGGCGCGCGCAGAAAGTAACTGTTCAGCAAGGTTATGTTTTTCGTACGAGCCGTTGGTTTTACCTGGCGAGCCGAACAGTTACTTTCGGCGCATGCCACATAAATATCTATTATCAACGTATTCAAAAACTTCTTTCATAAAATCAGAATTTTTGTTTCACTCCTGAACTAATTCCGAACTTGTTTCAGGTCGTATTTAATTCCGCCCAGTTTACCGGTCGTTTCAGCCCATTGTTCGGATAGTGAAAGTAATTGAAGGACGTGCGCGATCACTCCAGAAATGATCAAAGCCGCGTCGAAATAGAATTAACGACACCTGAAAGCATGCGGTTCGATTTTTTGTTCGGAAAAAATATTTTTGAACCGTGAAAAATTTGACCACGTCCGAAAATTCGATACGCATAGTACAGAGGGAAAGCTGGGTGATTGAAAGCGGAAGAAATCGATTACAATTGTACTTATAATTGTACAAGTCTATCGAGAACGAGAAAAACCGATTTAACTTTAATAATTTATCGAAATTGGCAAACTACAAATGAGCTGATCAAAAATCACTGGACCCACATGAAAATTATCTTATATTTGTCACGACATAAATTTGGTCTCTTTGATTTAGAACGTAGCTCCGATGCAAATTGAAATCAACAGAGATAAATAATCGGTTTGACAATGAATGAGAGGCGGTTGTCGCATTTATTGTGAGAAATAACGATTTGGCCTATGTTGAAGGCCAGTATAGAAAAGGCGTAGTGAATTGCGAGTGAATACCATACGAGTATGTTTCGCGAATTGAGTCGTATTCACAAAGGATCTTTCCTCTGTGGATCTTGCATTCATGCAATTAGCCAATTACTATAATTTGTTGTGATGGCGTGGTCGCCTATTACGACCCTAAGACAACCAGTGGGGTAAGACCCTATCCGCGACTAGACGCCGCGCAACTTTATGCATATAAGAAGGTCTCGCATCGTGGCATTTTCCCACAAGCAGCTACTCAATTTGCATAGTTTTTTTTTTCCTTTTCTTTTTTTTTGGTATTCTTATCTTCTAAGTTTTTTCATACGAGTTAACACCGTGAGGAACTAACTTTTTTTCTTTGAACCCTAATTTTCAACCCTTTACAAGAATCTTCATCTGCAGTCGTATATCTACTAAATTTAATGCTCCGCATAGTTACTCTACTGGGTCTTCTTCCCGCTTACTCACGCCAAAAAACGACGATTGCTTAATTAGCTACTAATTATCCCGACGAATTAGTAGGCTCTAAAGTCTAAAATGTATCAAGGTATAATCAAGTGCAAAGGTCTCTCATTATAGTTAGGTACCTGATGCAAATTGGGGATTCATAATGAGGTTTACTACTAATTGTCTTTATAGGTGACAAGTATGACCACGCTAAAAAAAAAAAAAAAACGTTGAACATAATTATACAACTTGAATAAAGTCTGTTGCTGAAATTGTGAATTCTGACGTCACGTTTCAACCAATTTCTTTCGAAAATTGAAATTAATTCTCTCGATTTCTCAAATCTAATTAGGAAATAGATGCATGTACAGAAGACGAGTGGCTGCAGCTTGACGCGAAAAAAAAAATTATTACGAAATAAGCATTGACCCAATGCCCCTGTGAGGTGAGTGGATTTGAATTGCCAATTAGCAGTTTAACGAACCGTATTTTTTTTCATCTCATTATTTTCTAGTTTCGTCGGTCTTAATGACATCTGCGGCTAATCTATCCACACAGCATCGAACAAGAGGGTTTAAAAAATTAAGTTCCTTCGACGACTCGACACCTTTCAGATCGCGAGATCGTTTTAATTAAAGTGTATAAATTTTCGCAAACGAAAAAGAAAGAAAAAAAAATTAATTCTAGAATGAAACGCGTCTACTGATTTCTGACCGTGGTTTGTTGTTCCGCTCCACCCACTGCGTCCACTAAACTCGGGTCGTGGTCTCGGTTCAAGGTTCAAATCCCGCGTAGTAAGTTTGAGAAGTCGAGCACTGAACGTGAGTAAGGATATGGTAAGACAGGAGATCCCTGAGGGGCACGTGGGAAATATTGTAGAAAAATGACAATGGTGGGAGTTTACCGCGGGCTCTCGCTCTTTCCGACTAGCAGCACTCATGAAGCGATTACCATTACCATTAAACTCCCCCAGCACCAAGTACACGCGGATATACGTATACGTATACGTACATGCGGAGTAGCTCAAGGTATATGGGATACGAATCGCGGCTATCCCACCTACGTCGAACTATTATGTGTGCTACCTACAAACCCAACTAACTATAATTAGTAGGCTACCCGCGTGTAGAGCACTTTTTTGTAATTCTTCTCCCTTTTCTTCTTATCTTTTCTTACATATTACGAGTGAAGCGATCTTTTGTGAAGGGGGAAGCCCACTTTTACCCGGCTTTAATGCGCGAGAGAGATCAAAGCAGAACAAGCACCGTGGCTGAAAATACGAAATGGAAGATTATAAGGGTAAGAGAAAAATTATCATCCCTCTCAAGCGAGACTTTTATTGAACAGCTTTTTCACCCTTCGTAACTGGAAAGTAGAAAAAATTTGCAATAATCAAACGACAACTGTAGATCTTTTTTTGAACAAATTTGTCGGATCCACGAATTAAGTTTTATTCTACGTTTTTTCTGAATCATGAAATGAAAGAAGAATCGTAGGAAGCCTTTTTTATTAAGAGAAACATGATCTGTTAATTTTTCTGCCCATTTTCCATTTTCCTCTGTCACTTCAAAGTTCTACATTTCATCTACTACCATTAATTTAAGTTTGAGACAATATTTGGTAATTTGATAGGTCGATCCCTGCTAGCTTCTAAGAGGCACGTCCTTCCGTCTTGATTGATCACCTGTCGGTCGCACCTGATGCAGCATGCGCGTCGTTGATGCCGAGCTAAGGGTCTCCGGTTTTTGGCAAATTGCACAAATTACTAGGAACAATGGAAAATTGTTCTACCGAGCTAAGAGCTCGTGCCCTGGGGCGGCGGTCCTGACGGCCAGCTGCTCCTGTATATGGCATATATGGTAGCAGGACCCTGGTCAGGGCAAGGATCACTTACCGGGCAATCTGCCGCCATTGAATCTTCCCGAAAAGATGAGAGGATATTCCTTCTTTTATTTCACCATACTTGTACCATAGCTTCTAGACGTAACTTTTTTTATTCAATTCCTTTTTTCGAACCCAATACGACCCGGAGGGCGGGGTGGCACGTGCGGAATACAAACTCTTTTTTTTCCCTTCTCTCGTATTAGTTCTTATATTCCCTCAACTTTTCTAACATCTGGAGACTCGTGTGTTTTACTTGTCCATAAGATTGAACAATTTTCTTACGATTAGCTAAAACTTCAGGGAACTAATTGCTTCGACGGAACAGAATCGTGACGTCAGAATTTACTATCAGAGTATCCTCAGAACTAGGAGTTTCAGAAGGGGTTGAGTTGAGGATGTACAGGCCATACAATCTGAACCAAAAGTGAGTCTCGTCGTCAATATTGAGTACTTCGAGATGAGATAAAAATCGGAAAAAAATCAACCACAATCAAGATAATAAGAGTATTCATTTTCAATAATAATAATGCCCAAAAATTATCAACAAATTGTTTAAACAAATCATTGTTTAACAAATTTCCTGGTGACGTTATTTTTTTTCATGTCTAATGAATTCGTTAATCTTTCCGAATACACGTGATTTTTTTCAGAATTTTGTCACTTTTTTTAAATTTCCGTTTTCGATTTTGAAAAATGGAGAAATAAATCTGAATTTTGGATATTTTATTGTGGAAACGATGTAGATTACAATTCCGAAGTTTCCGGAGCGTGGAACTAATAGTTTTGTAAATACAGCCTTTAGAAATTTCCGAAAACGGAAATTTGAAGAAAAGTGACAAAATTCTGAAAAAATTCATGTGTATTCGGAAAGATTAACGAATTCATTTGACATAAAAAAAAATAACGTCACCAGGAAATTTGTTAAACAATGATTTTTTTAAACAACTTGTTGATAACTTTTAGGCATTATTATTATTGAAAATGAATACTCTTATCATCTTGATTGTGGTTGATTTTTTTCCGATTTTTATCTCATCTCGAAGTACTCAATATTGACGACGAGACTCACTTTTGGTTGAGATTGTATGGCCTATACATCCTTAAGAGACGCTAGATGGCGGGCTTGTCATACTGAATCGTGACGTCATTCTTTTTTCACCATAGTTGCTTGTCACCTGGTTTAATATGTGCTACAGTAAGAAAAATAAGTCTTTTTTTCATTAGATTCACACGCACTCATAAATTGATGCAGTTGAATATCCTTCGGGTAAAACAACGTGACTGGTAAGAAAGGTTGGGATATAGTAATCATTACGAAGTTGACGTTATAACGACGAAACTTGAGTATACATAAAGCAGCCAAGTGGGTAGGCCTAGGTGAGGTGATGTCACCGTTCGCTGGCCCGTGATTCCGGGACCAAATGAAACGGACTACAAAAAGTAGTCCCAGAGTGCATTTTGGGGCCCACGTGCTAATAGAGGATGAAACCTGCTACGATTTTTCGATGCTTGCAAGGCAGTATGACTTCGACGTCGACGAAGAGTCCCCTGATGCACCTGCTACACAGCGCATCCTTTACTTATACCGTATGTATACTGTATATATGTATGAGACGCCTAAGCTTTTCTCTAGATTTGGACAGGTGATCAGAGGGAGATAGAGATGGGGGGGATATAATGAGGGCAACAGAGAGGGAAACAGTCCAGACTTAAAAACAGGTGGGGTTACTGTCTGCATGTCTAATGCTGTCTCTTCTATTGTCCGTTTATTTAGCCCTTTTCCGTTTTCACTCGGAGGATTACGAAGAGACAGAAATTTAAAACACTCTTTCACTGAAAATTTGAGGAAACACAGTTAAAACTTTTAACAAAAAAAGACAGAATTGGAAAAAAAAGAGGTTTTTTTTTGTCAAAATTTCATATTGATTAGAACAAAGATATTTTTGGGTCTGTTGTAGGTACAGTTGTCATCCACCCTAAATTGGTGATAGATAAAAAATTGGGAGTACATTTTTTTTCCTCAAACTTGAAGATTTCTGCACTTTTTTTTGGACGACAGTCACTCTAATTACCATGAGCTTTCTCTGAGTAGGTGGTACTCCGACCAAAATTCAACGAATAAAATCACTATCAATATCACGAAGTAAGAATGAGAGATAACGATCGATTGAAGCGGGTCTGCATACGCCGCGAGAAGTAGCTTCCGGTAAGTGTTTAGCGGTTTTTGTAGTAGTGACTCCGATAAATGGTCTGTGTAGTATAACACGCAGCAGTGCGTGTGCGTCTGTGTGACTAGTAGCAGGTGTGACGAGGGTCGTATTCGAAGCAACCTGCGGTGTAAAATCGACGTAGTGAGTCATCCACACGTGTTTTTATCACTCGCATGCTCGACGCTTTCCCTAAATATGCCCGATACGATGAATGAGTGTCTAGTATCGATGGCCCGAGCGTCGTCGCGTTTTACAATGCGATTGTCAACGTCCCGGCGCAGTGGCGGAGCGGTTGAGTAACACCGGAGAACAAAGAAGCTAGTCAAACCTCGGAGTGCAGAGGAGGCCTTGAACCTGCGACTCCGCCACTCCGATCTCTGACGGGTTACACCGACGCAGGCGACGTCGGCGTGTGCGTTAAGCGCGAGGGCATTCGAGGGTGAAATTTAGGGTGACGTCGCGACGCGAGATTCACGCGTTTATTTTGTGGGGTGCGATTGCCCGAGGCAACCTTTCGGTTATGACGAATTTGAATCTGCATCCCCCCCCAACATTCGTAGATCGAATTCCCTCGTTCGTAAAATTTATGATTTTTATACTTGCTTGCGCGATTTTTGTAAATCAAATTCTCTGTCGCGGTTATTTTACATACAGAAGAATTTTTATCTTTTTCTCTTCACTCTGATTACAAATTTAGAGCAATGAGACCCGCGGTTTGTTGATCCTGACATGCCTAGTTTGGTTCTGATTAATATTCCGAATGATCCTGATATACCAGATCGAAGTCCGCAAAAATGGAATTTTATGAGCCCTGGCATATTCACGATGGGAACTTTGCATGGTTATTGCTTCGAAAGTGTGGCTTCTACGAAAAATATGCACGGCACTTTGTTTGTTGGAAATTTTATCAGCTTCAATTTTGTATTCGTACATTTTTACCGTACAATCAAGAGGAAGCGAGATATTAGGGGAAGAAGACAATTTTCCGTACAACTATCAACTTTACATGGATATCGCCTCGAAAGTATGACTTTTATGAAAAAAAAGTGTACCGGAATTCGTTTGCTTCAATTTAGAGAAAAACTTGAATATTATTGAACAGTAAGAGATAGTTTCTCGTCCCAGTTCCGGAAGGAGATTAACCTGCAATCCTATTAATGACACTCAAGTATTTAGAACGTTTGAAACAATGAAGCCGTTTCCGGAACACTTATCAACGCTCGATAAAATCAAATCAAATTCTGAACGTAATTTTTCTATTTGTCACTTTTTTTTCGGTTGACTTTTGACACCAACAATAGAGAAAATATTAGCCTCGATGGGGTCGGAATATTAAAAAAAAGTCAAATTCTTGCATCTAATTTCTCCAAATATCCTCGAAATATTCAAAAACCTTGAGGTAGGCGGTTATCGAGGTACAAGAAATCACAAAATTTGTAAGCCACGATTACACCAGGTGCATCTCGTTACTTTATCGCCGCGATGTGGTCGGTAGAATCCGAGGTAGAATCGTTTACCTCTCTTTATTCGATTGTTACAGTGTTGGAATACTGATATCGTGCAGAGGTTGAAGTATAGCTACCACACCCGAATTGCTTGTATCACGTATCACGTATCACGTAACACCGCTGCCTATGAGCTGCGTGATGTTCGTGTCGATAGAGTATAAGAAGTCGAGGTTGTAACACGAGGAATGCGTCTTACGTCGACCCCGTCGTCACCACCGTATGTCGAACAAATGAAGAGCTCACAATTTTTTTTTCTTTTTTTTTTCAAATATATTTCACCCCACAGACTTGACTCTCGTTTATATTGACTCTTTACCGTCACTCACTCTTCGGGCTCTATTGTCTCGGGACAACGAACTATACGTTCCCTGTACAGTCAATCTATCAATCGATGCATTATTTGTTCGCGATTCAATTTCTCGAAGACGAGATCGAGGGTCGAGAAATATCGGATAGGATTTTTTGAATATCGAAGGATTTTCTAAAATTTTTATCCTAGTGTCAGTAATTTGAGTGACACAATGATTTCGTTCATTCAATTCAATTTCCAAGTGAGTTTTTGGAACTGTCAAGTAATTTATGATATTTTCTATTGATTTAAATTCTTCAATCCAGTTCAAATTGATTTCTATCATTTCAAATTCATTTTTCCTAGATCAATCTAATTTTCTATAGTCGATTTTCTTTTTGAGTAATACACGATGATTTACGCGAATTCAATTTGGATCGATTTCCATATCTTCCCTTGATTTGAAATAATTGACCATAATTTTTTAGCTCCGATTCAATTCTCCATCTTCAATTCAATCCCATTATTGTAATTATTCCTCATTACTTCGGATATTTTTTCAACTCGGTTAATTCTTGTTAATTTAGGTGAATCGAAATGACACGTCAAATTAACAAGTTACTTCGATCTCAGTTGGTAATTCGTGATGCGAAATATGTGGCAAATAAATACGTAGAATAAACTTCTTCACTGTTCAAATATTGAATATTGAAATTTGTCAAAAAATTGAGGAGCGTTTCACGCTTCGATGGAGCTAAAATCAAGGCTACAAATACGAGATGGGAGAGTCGAGTCTCGAAGGTGCCGGTGAATGAGGTCCTTGACATGTCTCCTCACTCTAACCCATGAATATTTATACTCTATGTAGTCGCGAACGAGCCATAATAAAAAAAGTATCTAAACATTGAAAAAGCAAACAGCATTAATTTTTACAACGATTTAAAAAAAAATTAAAAAAATCTCACGCGATCGTAAAATCAATTCGCCATGCGGATGTCGATTGATCAAAACTATCAATGATGCTTAATTTTTGCCGCTATAATTTCCTAAATGTTTATTCATTCAGTTTCGTAGTGGTTTAATTAAAAATACTATAGCTAGAGTTAAAAAAAACTGCCTCATTAAATCGAAAGATTTATTATCGTTTAATGGACGCGTGTTCAGTTGCCGATCGTCAGGCGCTGCTCCGGCTAACGCACCTGCGTTGCGTTGGTATCAATTTTCACACTGTTTAAACGGCTCATCTCCAATTATCGTTGATTAGTGATGATCTTACCTGTACAGCGCTGTTCAAAAAACAATTATTCTGTCCCGGTCCGTTCAGGAGACCCTTGGTGCTGGTGAAACTAGCATTGTGATCACCGGGAGAAGTCTGTTGACCACCTTGAAGCTGCTGTCTCTCCGGTCCAGGCTGCTTCGCGAGATGCTGGTTTTTGTTGGAACCTCTGTACCCATTGTAAACGACGGAATCCTGCTGAGGCAGAGTTTGCTGTTGCATCCCTATAGCAGACGCCATCTTTACAATCTCCTACTTGTTTCGCATCTGTGAATAAAAAACGCAATTGGTGAAAACGATATTATTCAACGTTGTGAGAAACTGCAGACATTTTATTTTACTTTTTTGACAATGGTTCGACGATTCTTAGCCACCACAAGAATCTTTTCTCTCGTTAAAAGTTACGTTATTTTGTTTTCATTTTTTTTCTTCAAACACTTGACGTAATTTTTGAGAATCCTACAAAGAAACTTTTGTTCCTCGGTCCCAGTCCTCGGCGCCTCGGTAATTTTATGAAGGGTAACAGGATCACTTGCTCCGTAAAAGAAAGCATTTATCGGTCATCAAAGGGGAGGTCAACAACGCTGCACATGGCTCATAAAAATAACGAAGCCTTGAAAGTACTGGTCGTTCGAATAACCGGCCTTAGGCCACTTCGGGACAAAGTCCAGACACTCGAGTGTGTCTGACACTCGGTTAAATATTCTGCAGGATTTTTGCGACTAGACATAATTTCCCAAATCCAATAACAACGAAAATGAAAATCAGTTTACAGGATTCTCTTCTGAAAAGTCGATTCTAAGGCCTTGAAATTAGACAAAAAGGACCCATCCTACCATTTTTAAAAACTCTGCAAAGAATGGCAAAGATCATTCGATCTTTGAAATCTTTGGTAATTGAGTGTAGAGTTTATTTGAAAATAAAAAAATGTGTAAATTGTTTATCCCAGATTTACCGTTTGATAGTAATAGCGACGAGAAGATTAAGACGAAGTAGGACGTGCGTGTGTGTGTGTCGTTTGCTTTTCACAGCATCAATGAATCGCAATCGTCACACACGCGGAGAGGCCCCGATACGTATTCTCTTGCCGCACCTAAAAATATCTTCAAGAAATTTATTCACGTGGCACACGTTTCATTCGAGTCTTCTAAACACGACTCACGACTGTACGCGATTCTCTTTTACAACGACGTCTACGTGTGTATTACATGCATACGATTGTAGTGCCTGTAGCATGGCATCGATCATTGTCAGAGGTACGATTCCTCCATTTTAGAACAATTTTTACCGTTGATCTGCGATTATGCGTAAATAGTAGGGAGTAGCCCCTTCCTTAAAAAAAAAAGACTGGAACGTTTTGAAAAAAGGAAAGGAGTCGTTTTTTTTCTACCTTCAAAGTAGAAAAATCAAGCTTTCATCTGAACAAAAATCCCGTATATCAGGAACGACTGAATATTTTCGTATTTTTCGAAAATCAAATCAAGAGTCAAATCGAAACTCCATCCCAAAAAAAAATCTTCTGTCATCGTTTCGATTTCATTCGCTTCTCGAAATTATCCTTTCTTCCTCTTTCTTTTCTGTCACCCTGTACATCTGATCAAACGAACATAAATCTACAACGGCGGATGATCATTGTCTCCGAAACAAAGCCGTGTGTCTTTGACAGCGTCCTGGACCCAACAGGAAGGTCGGGGTATCTCAAAAGCTCATTGTAAGACGCAGATAACAAATTCCACCCGCAGTTTGCCTTGAAGAAATAATATAACAGGTCAAGCCTACTAGCTGAAGCAGAGACTGCGTCATCGGTGTATCAGTGCTGGAGGTATGTAGCTTCTTTGTTACGAGAAGGTTGAGATTTACCCAGCCAGTTCCATAATCCGTTTTTTATACCTTTGGATTATCTTCTACAGTCACAAAAGCCATAAATTTTTGTAACTCGTCTGATATTTGGAGGTGAGATAAACGGCCAATCAAGACTCCGTTAGCCCTCGGCGTTCACGAGCCTGAAAATAATGGCCCAGAAGATATAACAGACACGCGAACTTTTCTAATGAAAAAATATACACGGAGGACTTTGGGGAAGCTTTACCAACACGGGGAAGATCAGAAACGCTTTTTTGGACCCTCTGTACACTTTCCTATCGTCGACGACCGTCATACGTGTTCGGCATAGAGACTCGACGACCACGACGCTTGTTCGCTGCACGGAATTACAACGACGCCCTCGTCATTGGTACCAGACTCTATACTTACCGCGTATGAACCCAGGTTCCAAAACGATACACGGGATCAAAACTTAAGTTTAAAAAAAAAGTTCATGAGAAACCGGCAGGATCTTCAAAAGCACTGATTTATGACTCTTATGGGAATTCTTTTCCCCTCCTGAAGTAACAGAATTCGAGGCCAATTGGAGTTTATCAGTTAAAACAGAACCTTGAATGAATCTGGATAAATAAAAATGGTCAATTTTCGAATTCCAATTCAATCGATTGACTATTTTCTAGTTCAAATCGACCGTTGAAACTGAAACTGAATTGAAAAAAAAACCGAACCAATAATAGAGGCGGATTTCCGAACATCGATTCAATGGATTGACTTTTTGGGTTCAAATTGACCATTGAAACTGAAGCTGGAACTGAAGCTATCATTACGAACCTGAAGTATTGAAGGAGGCGAACCTTTGAATATCAATTCAATGGATTGACTATTTTGTGGTTCAAATTGACCATTGAAACTCAAAATGGATCTGAAAAAAGCGCGAATCAATAAAAATCACGGATTCTCGAATATAAATTCAATGGATTGACTTTTTGGGTTTGAAGTGACCATTGAAACTGAAGCTGAACCTATAACGAACCTGATGAAATAATGAACGAGGCGAATTTTTGAGTTTCAATTCAATGGATTTGCGATTTTCTGGTTCAAATTGACCATTGAAACTGAAATTAAAACTATAACGAACCTGAAATAGTAAACGAGGCCAATTTTTGAATTTCAATTCAATGGATTTACGTTTTTCTGGTTCAAATTGACCATTAAAACCGAAAATGAACCTATAACGAACCTGAAATAATAAACGGGGCGACTTTTGAGTTTCAATTCAATGGATTTACCATTTTCTGGTTCAAATTGACCATTAAAACCGAAAATGAACCTGTAACGAACCTTATATAATAAACGAGGCGACTTTTGAGTTTCAATTCAATGGATTTGCGATTTTCTGGTTTCAATTGACCATTGAAACCGAAAATGAACGTATAACGAACCTGAAATAATAAACGAGGCGAATTTTTGAGTCTCAATTCAATGGATTTACCATTTTCTGGTTCAAATTGACCATTGAAACTGAAATTGAACCTCTAACGAACCTGAAATAATAAACGAGGCGAATTTTTGTGTTTCAATTCAATGGATTTACCATTTTCTGTTTCAAATTGACCATTTAAATTGGTCATATGATTCGCCTGCGTGTATCACTGTTGTGTTTGTGTGGGCGCACCCACGATGTTGCACTCGAGTTATTTCGGTGGTTTGGCGGAGGCCATTGTTAGCCTCGTGCTGCACAACACGGTTTTAGGAATCAGTTAGTTTGCGCGAGGTAGTAATTTTTTTGCTCTTACTTTTTTAGTTTCTTCTCGTTTTTTTTCTTTTTCTTTTTACGTTATTTCTGTACACCGCACACCGTTTGCGACGTTCAAAACTAGGGCCATCTGGCAAGACGTGAGGCGCCACGACGCCCACAACTCTGTACGCGTCCCGTCTTCGACCTAGAACCGAATGACGGATTTCGATCTATAAAAAAAAGTAACGTGTTTTTCGAAAAAGAATTGAGGCGAAAAAAATCGAATTTAATGAAACGAGTAACGGAGAGTATGGCTGGTATTCGACGCGTCTCTGATTGGCGTACAAACGAGTTTTTGTTCCCTGATCGCTGAGTGCAAAACATTATTGGCAAGGCGCTATAGTAACGTTACGCACGTGGATAAAGTGGCCATCGACTGAATGGTCGACTGTTCCATGTACCGTTTATCCGATGCCGACTAACGTCGCAAAAATTATACAGACTGAACAGATTATTCATATTGATGGGGTTCACTTTTGACTTTGCTTATATGACGTTAAATATGAGTCGAGATCTGAGAAATAATTTTTAGTTCAATTGTAGAGAAAAAAAAGAGAGAGAGAAGTTTGAAAGCTGATGTTTATTAAACACATATATTGCGTAAATATACGAAAATATATTTTGAAAGAGTTATAACCAACGCGCGAAAAGTTTAGAGGATGATGATGTGCGCCAAATATTATTAATAACACATGATCGACTTATGACTTCAGTTTGCGGCAGGCTGGTTCTTTGCCATTACATATATGTTGTTGTTGGTTTTTTTTTTCTGACTGTCTTCAATAGAATATTATACCCGCTATTAATACTTTCCTCTTCCAAATTTTATTTTCATAATAGTTTGAAAATATCATCTCGAACAAACAACGTGAGATCACGTTGAATATGACACATGAAGAAGAAAAAACTATTTTCGCCAAAAATACGAGACTCACGTAGGACCGATGAAAGATTTGTGCAGCGAATTTGCTTCCAAGCTTTCTAATCAATTAGAAAGAAGTTACATCCAGCAATTTTACCATTTTTAGTTGAGGGTGACATTTTTTTGTTCCGTCTGTACGATCATTGAAAAGTTTCTGGAAAGAATCTATCCAAGAAACAAGAACAACCGACTTCATTGTTTTCGCTCTTAGAATATGGTGAACTTTTGATTTCGAAGTAACTCAGTAATTGTTACTATACAATAATGAACTAAGTGTTTACGCTGTGCCTTTGTGTACAGACTTATGAGAGAATTATTTCGGTTCTAAGACTGTCAAGACAGTACTGTACTCCAAGTGCTCAGGCTTACCAAACCCTGACCCTCTCCACGTCTTGAAAATTCCCACTTATATAAGGCAGTTACGGTGAAAGCTTCCTGGATTACAACTTATGAGACAGAGCTTTACAAGAGCGTGCTCTGTACTCGGTATGGGAGTTGATGAGCTCGTTCAAGTTTCAAGTATAAACTACACACACAAAACCGTAGCTTGTGCTCTCGAACCTCCCCCCTAATATTTCTGAGCTCACGATGGAAAACAATTCTTCAAAGTTATCCCGCGGCCACTTGAGGCGGGCTCCGAGTGAAATGAAAATTTGATCCAATCTTGAATTATTAGGTGGAAATTGAAACTGTGAAGCATGAATTCATTCCGAAGGAACAACGGAAATGTCGAAAACTGAGAGTTTCCTCGTTCAACGATTCCGCGGTAAAAAGTATAAGGGCAAGAAACATTGTCGAACGGCTCATCTTCTCCACCTCCGGGTCCAAACTCAGACAGGGGATGCTGGGTTTGGGCTGGTTGGAATCGCCAGAAAACCCATTGCCTACGCGTCCTGCGGTAAAAGATTAATAGCTTTCGAGCATGCTGTTCAATATCCAATAAATTCCTTATTCCCATCTCTTCGCCTCTGACCTCCCCGTGACTCACGTGCATCGAATACCACGCGGAATTCAGAGATATATATTTTCGATAGGAAAGCACGCAAAATCAAAATAGCAAAGTTCGATCATGACTCGGTTGATAACTTCGTCAAGATTCGATCGAGGACCTAGTTAAGCTTACACAGCTTGATTCTTATCCAGGAATTACGTGCCTCGATGGTTTTGGGTCCTCGAAACTTCGAGTGTTGTTACATCCACCATGAACACTGTGACAGGTTACAATCGTTATGACTGCGAAGACAATCTTCAGACCGCAGTTCGGTATCGAATGTCGATGATCCTGGCTGAAATTCTTGTACGCTATATGTATATGTATATATGCCAGTCTTCGCCAAGGCTCGTGCGCCATTTGTGGTTTCAAGATAATCTCGAGGTGCCCTAGGACTGGTCAGGCATTGAATTTCCTCGCTCACATTCAGCCGTGGTATAGAAGTAACTGCAGAAATATATCGTGGTAGTGAAACTCCGAGAGGGTATTTAACCCTGCAGGTACAACCGCAACGTCCCTGATCCTCACCTTCTTGCGATGTTCAAGTACGGATTTTGTTACCTTCGAGTTCCGCAATTTTTATACCTTTTTCTTCTCGATATGGACCCATATTCGTTTCGGATTTCTCTTTCCTTATACTGAATAATGCGATGAGACTATTCAGACAGGATGGAAGCACGAGTTTCTTAGACAGATGATGGAATTTTCATGAACCGCGTGATGCGAGTGAAATTTTTCTCAAAGCCATGCCTCGAAGAGTTCTTGTCGAGTTTCTTATGGCCATGTGGAACAATTCAGAGGCCTAATCGTTCGGGAGTAATATTTCTTTCTACCCCGACAATTATAACCCGCGTTAATTTCTACCGCTCCACGTGCATTCTTGGGGCCTTTAGTTCCAGGGTTACAAAAAAGTAAACCAAAACACGAAGTGGGTACGTGTATAGAGTTTATGGCTGTTTGTCTGCAGCGATTCAACTCGGGTCATTTCGTGTTCAGAAAACACGGTAGGAAATTTTCAACGAGTTTGCAGAAACTTGCATCCCGTAAGATTGTGCTTTCTCTATATTTCCTGCGGCTTTTTCTCGCCGTATACATCATGCCGAGATCGATTCGAACCCTGCTAAGTTACTTCCCGATATACCGTGTCCTCGAGGGAGCCAAAACTCCGCATGGAAAGACCCTAAGTGACAGTGAGATGAAGTGATCCTTATCAACCGACGCGTTGCATGTAAATTCTGGGATTAGAGGCTCGGCGAATCCCCGAGGGAGAACCACGGCCAAAAAGTCCTCAGGAATATAAAGTAATTAATTGCCGAAATTGGGGCGAAAAAATGTGACAAGGGTCAACACTCTGACGTGTAACAAATTTCTGGTGTGACTTATGGCCTGTTCTTCCCTGGGGCAGACCGACGATCAGAATTCAGTCCTGGTGTCGAACCATTACCACTTCAGGAACGAGAGGAATTTCTGGTCCGCCTCTGGTGTTTGAAGCAGCCCTGGCCAGTCGCTCGATGGCCAACATAACCTGATAATAGCGCCCACGGTGCAGCTCCTTTTTGCTCTCCTTAACTCCTCTTGCCTGTTGGCCGGTTGTAATGGGCCCGGAGCGATGGACCGGTCCGGAGCCGGGGGCCCAATGGTAGTTTCTGTGCGGCCGAGACCTCTTCGTCTTTCGAGACTACATCGCCCATAACACGGGCCGAGGCCAAGGGTATCGGAAAAAAGGTGTAGAAAAAAAATCGGTCCGAGGAAGCCCTGAGCCTTAAAATCACGGGATCATCGTGGCTGCAGCAGGTCGGACTTTGTAGCCTGCGATACTTTGAGGAAATATATGAGAACATGTGGAGAAGCTGAGAGGCGTAGCGTAATTAATTATTGAGATAGAAAAATAAAAAGGTTTCATTATCTCCCACAGATATCTGCGGAACGGTAATAGCAATCTGTGGTTACGAAATGAGAATAGTCCCACGTGACGTGAGCGAAGTGGATCAACTTTCGCAGAACGTAGTAGCATCTGAAGTGTGTAGAATATGGTGAATGAATTCCCAGCACACTTTTTCATCATAGGTATACAGTTTGTGTGTAATATAAATTACTTGATCTGACCGATAGTTTTGCCCGTGGCTATTTGCCAATGGCGCATTGCACCCGGTTCAGTTGGGTCTAGATATTGGTGGACATATGGTTTTCTTTAAGGTGCCAAGCAAACTGTTTCAATCAAAGGATTAATACGATCTGGCAGAACCGTTAAAACGATAAACTTTAACGATTTTTTATATTCTCTTGTCAATCGTTCCCATTATTTATTTCCCACGATTATAAATTCTGTATAATGTTGTTACAGATTTTTATTATAGATGCAAACTGCCGATATATTATCTAACAAGTTCTCAGAATCAAAGTGTAAAACGCAATTAACTCTCGTCACTCGGGGAAACCACTCTTTCACATTTAGCTACTGATTATATTTAAACGTTATACAATTAGCAACGGATCTTAAATTCTTGACCCATTCAACGTTTTGATTATCATGGATGGAATTGGCGCACCTCTCAAAACAGGGACGTACGTGTCCCACATATGACGAGAAAAAAAACACCGTTCTGCACTGCCAATCTAAGAATTGAATTTTTTTTTCCTCTGTGATTTATGACCTTGGCTCATTCCCAGTCTTTTTCACCCTGGATATCTTCTCCACTTCCAGAAGTTCGAATGGATAGAAAAAATGGAGTGATACGAATCCTTGAACCATCGAATAATGCGCGGAGTACAATAATGGCCACTTTTAACTCCTAGGACTAAGAAGTGCTCCTTCTGTTGCAAAAATGGCTACTTTGAGTACGAAAAACAACCACTGGGAAACGCGTGAATGGTACTCGCGTTACGTAAATAAATTTATCGCTGCAGTGTCAAAAGTATCGATTTTACCAATTTAACTCCCCGTCTGATGTTTATGAGACAAAGTGCACTAATTTCAACGAATTTCCGACTACGCACCCATGGGCATCCTTCCCTAGTTCAATTATGTTAATTGAGTTGATTACGCGCATGTCACCACCAACCTCCTCTATGTAATTAATAAGAATTCACATCGTCCAGTACGACACCCACTGTGTTAGAAGCACGAGAGCTTTGACCAGGAGCGGAAGTCAGTCGAGTGTGTTTCTGGATCGGTACATACAATTTTTAAAAAAATGCCAGTCTATCTGGAGTTTGAACTTCTGGAAAGATTCGATGCCGCGAACACGACCGTCACTTACTACGACAACGGAGGCGATTTCGGCGGTGACCTATCCATACTTCGCCTTGTTCTAGTGTTTGTTGGATTATCGTCGAACGTGATAGTGGCGACAGTCTTAGCTGGTAACCGAAAAATGCATACTGCCCCGAACTGTTACGTCCTCAGCATCGTGACATCAGATTTCATCGTCCTCACCGACGCCCTGTGGAACGTTTTGACACGTTGGTTCAAATTCTCGTTGCGAATTGACGGAAGCTACGTCGCCTGCATGACCATGGAGGCCTCGATTATAACAATCGTCGTATTCACACTCGAGAGATACGACGCTCTATGCTCACCGAAATCAGATCATCGGTCTTTCCGATTCTCCAACGGTCTCAAAAGCGTGCTGATCATCTGGTCGATGGCCGCCACGTTCCCGGCCCTGGAACTTAACCTGAATCTACATTTCCTTCCGGACACTCAAGCCCTCATCTTCATCATGTCGACCACGATGTTCCTGCTGGTTCCCACTCTGGTGATCCTAGCCCTGGTCGGGTTCATCCTGTTCGACACGAGGAACCTGAAGAACGACGTCGAGCATGACGTCTCTAAGGTTTTCGGTGAGTCCTCGTCGGTTCGGAAGACCTTTGCCATTGCAAGACTGAGAGCTTTCACATATATTCCAGTGGCCCTCGCTGTGGTATTCTATGTCAGCATGGCTCCGTATCGGATGGTGTCCTTGGTCCGGTTTATATCTCCGACGTTATGCTGTTCGCAAACTGTACTGAACGGGAGCTACTTGATCGTCGAATTATCCGCCGCGGTTAACCCGATACTCTACGGCTTCGTGTCCAAACATTTTCGCACCGCGCTCAAGGTACGTTCGATGTTCGAAGATTGGGTACCGTTCCGGCTTTTTTTAGCGGCGCAAAAAATAGTCTGAACACAGTCGAGATACGTGGAGCACGCTTATCGCGATATCCACACTTTTTTACTTCAATCCTTCGGGCAATACGTCTTACCTCCTTCCGCCCACTTCTGGATTCAGGAACTGATAATGTTTTCTACTTTTCTCATCCCCAGGAATCACTTCGGAGTTTTTTTGCCACCAGCAGAGGCTCCGATGACCTAAACCTACGATTATAAGACTGGATGCCACCAATCATTCCTAAACCCGAAGGGCTTTACATTAGCTGAGGTCAAAGAGTTTATCTCAGCCGGAGACGAGTGTTTTAAATTGGGTTAAAAAAAACAACTGAAATCATGAGGAGCGATAAATCTGTATAAATTCGTTCTTCAACGATTCTCTAACTATTTTTTTTTTTTTTTTTTTTTATGAAAGCGTTAATTTAACAATAAACTCGTCTCGTCTCATTTCAACCTCCACGGGATTATCCGAAACGAAAATGACATAGAGGATTATTTTTGGTCCTCACAGAAAGCCTGGAGCTCGTGCCAAATAACGAAAAGGTGTTATATGCATAGCGGACGGATAAAATGAAATTACTTATGCATGGTCACGGAATTAGTTTTGCGCCGTACGGCTACACGCGGTTATTAATCACGGTCCACGTTTTTAGAGGATTTTTTTTTAATCATTATAAGTCGTAAGATAAATCTCACTACAATCTCGGGCCCCGGGCTCAGGCCGAAGAGTAATTTTCGACTTCCTCCTCCGCGACATGGTATAATACTTTGCCTCTCGAATTGATTGGATATTGACTGAATTTCGAAACACGATGCGGAAATTTTCTGACGAATATTAATCCGGGTTTTTTTGTTCGTTTCTTTTTTACGTGAGATAAGAACGTGCCCAAAGTCGTCGGTTCTGAATATCAGACATTTTGATTCTGATTTATACCGAGAAAACCTGCTCCTCGTAAAATATAACCCCTTTATTTTCACTCTCCGAACGCAAACAGACCGTAAAAGCTCGCCTGTAGTCAAATAATATTTAGCCAAGTGGAAGACGTAAAATAAATTTGGATTCAGTTTTCATTTGTAAGAGAATTCAAATTCAACAATAGTAGCAACAACACTCGTTGATTTCACGTTTTTATTTTTTTTTTCTTTTTCTTTTATACTTCCCAAGGCAATATGTCAGTTTATATGAGAATAAATTTTCAGTATTTGAAAACTTTTCTATTTTTGCAGAAAATATAAATATGATATATTTTCTTCTCAACGTTATGAATTCGTTCTTGAAACGTCGATTTTATTTTTTAGTCACAAAAAACGACGCCGATGTTTGTTGTCTGGTTTGGATGACATATAAGTACACTTTTCAAAGAATTATTGAATTCAGTTACGGTCGTCATCCGTGACGTGCCAGCCAGGCTACAACATCATACTACATCCACATGCATGCGGTGTCACAATGTCATTGAGTAGAATTCAGAATTGGTAATTCTATTTTTAATACAGCGTCTGATGAACGTATGGAAAGAAATTTCCTCCGTTTTCCAAGAGACCTTGCGGCTGATTCGATACGAGGATCGGAGTTACATATCTTATTTTGTATACTTATTTTGTGTTAGGGGACCGCTCTCGACGACGTAACCGTGCGGGGGAGTTTGGAATAAAGAGTCTGAACTCGGCTACTCCGTGACTCAGGAGCCTGTTTGGAAAGTAGAGCACCTCTAGTGTAGCTGGTCTTATCGTTCGCTGTATACACCTAAATGAGTTTATACGCTTCACGTACGATCGAGTCGGCACTCGCATTGTTCATTTTTAGACAAAAAAAAGTTCAACTAGTAAAACGACTTGAATCTAGAGGCTCTAAAATTGCTCAATCGGAAACAAAGATTCAAATATTGTTTGAAAAAAAAAATTGACAAGAGTCAATTTCTTTAACCTCAGACAGTGTTATCGTCGAGCAGTTCGCGATAAGGTGTAATAATAAAAGCATTGAACGCAGCATCTAAGATTCAGCTGCATTGTGTTCAGCTTTAGAGGTTTTTTTATCACCTTATTTTTTACGGACGTTGAAAGAGTTCAGTGATAATAAAAATGAGAGCAGTTTGCCCTAGGTCTTTAATATCTGTGCGGTGAATGGTAATGACGAAGAATTTTTCCGAGGGTCATAGAAGTAGTACATGGGCAGGAAATGTCGGGAGTAATCCGAATTAATTACATCTATGATGGGAAATTCTGAACCCTAACGTATTCCGAAGTTCCTAATTATAATCGGATTCATGCCGCTTTGGTCGTGAGGCAACCGCACCCAAAACCACTTCTCCAAATTCCATCCTAGATAAGCCTGAAATAAGTATTTTGGTCCTAGCCTGAAGTTGAAATTAACATTTCTTCTCTTATCGTGGACGAGGGCATAGCTGCTTCTATACTCTAATAATGCATTTCTCATTTTTCATTGGCGTAGGTAATGGCATACCTCAAGTATTCGAGTTTTATTGTCACCGCAAAGAGAAGCTTAATGACAAGAAAAAAACTCTATTTTGACTCGTAACAACTTAACCGCCAGTCAAGCACACAACAGTATGATTCATATGAAATTCATACAATTGCACAGACGTGGTACATACATAAGTTTGTGTGTGTGATAGGAGAAAACAATAAAGAAAGAAACACACGATTCTATGGGAACCTGAGAGAATTATTGCCCACATGGGGGTAATTGTTACGGACATGGCTGTAATAGAGCCTTTCGAATGTTACAGCTTTTGGGAAAATTTCCACACACCGTCTATGCCCACTGTACAGACTTGTGAAAGATGCTTGATTACATACCAATTAGAGGTATGTTCTGTAGCTCAAATTTCGAACTTTTCGATCGATATCTCGCGCGGATACCGTCGATTTGTAAAACTGATTACAGTTCAATTTTGAAATAGGTCCTCTTACACATCTTACACATCGGGAATGAGGCTACAAAAAAATGTGGATACTTGATACGGGTAATTATTACATTTCGTACTCGAGTGAGCCAGTTGTCAAGTTACTTCCGGTGACTGGTCACTGACTGTTCAAAACATTCAAACATCGAGGCATTCCGTATTATACAACCTTCAATTATCCAATTCAAGTGAAAGAGCGCGATTCATATGATGCACATTCTACTGAAACAATATTATTTCTGTGTTAAGTGATCGGTTTTATTCGATAATTAGCAACGATTTGACAAAATTAAAGTCTTCCTGCTTCACTCAAGAATATTGAAAAAAAATTATACGATTTTGACACGAGATCGTGAGAATAATTAGAATTTCTAGCATAACCTTGTGGAACGTTGGACGATGGTCAATGTCACTGCCAACGTTTATATTCCAATTTTTCTTCTTTCTCTGTTTTACCGTTTTATTTATTGAGGTAAAGTAGAAGTTGACGGTTCTATGTGACTCGAATTCACCGGAGTACAAATATTCTTTCCTGGATTCTGAAAACAGAGGTTTTAAAGTGCCTCGACACCTGTACACACACGAATACATTCAAACAGGAAGTTTCTCTCGCGCGGAAGTAATGGCAGACCTACTTGACCGCGTCAACTCATTTTGTCTCTCGTACATAACAGGGTATAATTTCGCCGTGCATAGTCAGCAAAAATTTCACACTACAATTTTAATTGCGACTCTGCAAGTCAATGATCGATATTCTGCCATAATGGAAACGTCAAAATCAGAGACTTACAATTGAATTCTCTTACCTCTCGAGAATAAAAATGACACGGATGCAGTCCTACGACCACAAGGAAGACCCACGCTGAACGTCTCGACCTCCTGATGTTCTCTGGATCGAAGGACTTAACGTCGTACTTTCATTTCCTCTTCGCAGTGTCCTCGCGATATTTAATCCTTTATCAGAACGCGTATTGTTTAATCCAAAGACGCACTCTGATAATTAATAAACACTCTTAGTCAGTGAGATTCTCTCGAAAAATTTGACATCCTTCGAAGAGAAGGAAAAGCTTCGATGATTGAATGATTTAAAATGACAATTTTGGAGCAATCTCAAAATTTTTTTCCTCCTTCGAACGAATCACCGTTTGTTTTTAGAAGCAGGTCAACTGTCACTCTCGCACTGTGTTTAGTCTTAAACGAGTAGAATTAAATCCATCGGCATTGAGATTTTTGAACTTATGTTTGTTATCGAATAAAAAAGGCGGGTTATTTGATTTCCGTATAGTTTTTGGCGCGAGAAATTATTCAAAACCCCGAAACGTCACTTCGGGAAGAATATTGCTTCACTGAAATGTGGAGGACGTCCATGCTTCGTCAGCCGGTTGTCTGCGGATACTGAAGCCCATATGGGCGCCACGCGACTCAAACGCTAAGCCGCGCAAGATGGCTGCGGCCACAGGCTGCGCAATTGGCTATCCAGGGTCAGGTGGGTTCTCAACCTTATCTCGAGGCTTAAACATCCCCGGGTTCAATTTTTATAACGATATTCCGCTACGTGACCAAGTCCTGATGGAAAGAATCTCGTTTTTTTTTTCTTTTTATTCTTAAACTTTTTCTTTTCACGGCTCAATTTTCTTCGCACTTGTCGTCGGGCCGAATACCAATCCTAGAATCCTACCGTAACTCCCAGTTTCAGACTTGGCGTACCTGGTCGACCCATGGAACGTAAACAACCGAGGGGCGGTTTGGTGCAGCTCTTCGGAGGCCCCCAAGGGGCCAAAACCCCCGAGGCAGGTTACTAATTTACCTGCACTTATACCTGAAGGGTATAATACGACCGGAGCGGACCTCCTTCGAGGAGTGGGTACTTTTTTTCAGTGGCCTCTTCAACGACGGTATCTAGAATCGGAATTCGGTCCGTACAGTAGGTGCATTAACTGTTATTATCAAAACGTGTCGTTCCTGGAATTCCTCAAGATTATTTCATTTTTTTTTTAGGCATATTTATTTATTTAGTCATTTGATTAATTCAGGCGATAGAGGCAGAAAAAATGAATGCAGAGAGAAGAAATGTACAAACTATAAAAACACTGTGGATAAATGGGGTAGGTGAATTTTTCATACATTTCAGCACGATTAAATGAGACGGTCAGTCGAAGGGAGGAAAAACCATTTTTAGTAAGTAAATCTTCTTTTTTGACCTCATCATCCATAGGTTGTTTGAATTCTTTGTTTTATAGTTTCTCAAAATCATGCTTCTACGTTAATTTCAACAGTTAAAAAGTTTACAACAATTGAGTATCATTCAAAATACAATATCATAGTTTATAGTAAAATCAAGAAGTTCAGTAAATTTGTAGTGAAGACTACAAATACACAATAATTATAACCAGGAAAAAGCCCCAATTGAATTAACTAGATTGTTTTTATCAAGACGCAAGAAAAATGTTTCTTCTTTTTTTTTACGTCAAGTCAAAGAAATATGTGTCACATGTCTGGAGTAGCAGATTATGGTATAAGAATAGCAAGAGATGTAAAGAAAAAGGAAAAAAAGTAGAGGTTTTTAGTTGATAAATGATGAAGATTTAGCAGAGAATATATATGGCAGACTGCCAATCCTACTGTGGTATACGCGAACTTGTGTATATTGCCTAAAAGCTCTCTTTTGCTTCCATATTCTGATTCCGACCACGTTCACCTCTGTACCAGAAGGGTTACCGAGTCAAAGGTCAGAGATGTACCACGCAAAGCGGAGAGAATCTTGTCATAGGGATAAAATCGGACTGAAGTAAACATTAACTGAACTAATTGAAGGGTAATCGAGTCACTTATGACGTGATAATCGTCTATCTTCTTTTTCGATACTCTTTTTGTTCAGTCTACGATGTCTCGAATTACTCATCCCCGTAAGTATAACAGTCAGAGATCGACGATACGAGACTAACGAATATGTAGTAGTGAGTATTTTATCACGGTGGGGATACATAAACGCGTGAAACTTGATCCGAAGGGGATTCGAACAAACCGCAATGAAGCAATTAACGCTGGCAGCTGTATGTCCGTTTTTGTGATAATATACATTATAAACGTAGATATACCTACCCACTGTTCGTTTGGGCGATATGCTTCGGTTATTTATAGCCACGCGGTTCTATAAATAAATATATTCAATCGGTTTAGGTAATTGAAAGACTTTCGAGACCGTGGAAGTGGGTTCTGATGTGTGACGATAATCAACTGCGGTGAAAGAATTTAAACCACTTCAAAACCAACATCGCGACCGATATCCATCGACACTGGCTCATGAAAAAGAATAGTCCGAGGGATCGGATAAGAATTTTGAAGATGCTTTATCTCATTCCGTGCTGTTAACATTCCGCACTTCTCAAGTACCTCAATACCAGACTCTTCGCTCTGTTCGGTGTCGGCGATCTACAGACTCGCATTCGTGGGATTTTTCCTAAACTTCTCATATATCGATACGAGGCCATGTGCAGCTTCTCTGCCATTCGGTCTCGGAACACAGTCATGGGCATATACCAGCTAGATTTTCGTGGTAACTTTGAAGATTATCACACTTTTTCACACAGATTATTTTCGAAATTTCTTATTTCAGTTAAAAGTTACGAATTTCTATCGCAAATTCAAGGGCTGCATGATTCTGTGATATATAATGTGATCTCTCGCTGATTGTGAGTGACAACTTAACATAACGTAGGTATATTTCCATGTATACAACCAACCGGAAATTTGAACGGCATAAAGCACACAATACGCGCCAAAAATGAACCTTGGATTATATACCGCTGCACGATCGGAGGCCGGAAGTTGTTGCTGTGTTGTTGTTGGCTTTTTTTTCATTCCTCTTTTCTCATTTTACAATCGCAGTTCACCCGCTGTTAGTCCTCTTTCTGTCTACCGTTGTCCGAACAGACGAATAACAAAAGGGTTGGGTTGATTATATGAGCCAGCCTTTGAACTTCTCGTTATATTTATATGTTGTTTTCAGCTAGGTATTTTGAATTTTACAAATCTGATCTCAGATTCTTGATCAGTGACCCAAAAATCGTTCGAGTACCAAGTTTTATCCAAATCCAAATGTTTTTAATTTTTTTTTTTGCAGCATATCGGATACGCCAAATCGAAATTTTGTAAAAACTGACTTCAGATTCGTGATCAGCCATACAAAAAACCGTTAGGTACTGAATTTTATTCGAATCCTTTGATCCGTTTTCAAGGTATGGTCATTCTTTTAGTATTTTTGGAAAGTTGTTATTTAAATAATTTAAAAAGTACTAAACCGTACCGAGCCGAAATCTAATCAGTTCTAAGTTAAGGAAAGCCACGTCGATTGAGCCTAATTTGATCGAAATCCGCGCACTCGTTATCGAGATAACGCGAAGACAAACATTTGGTACATAAACACACCCAGACGTCAAACCCTCTGGACCTGAAAACGTGGAGATCCAATGAAAACTCAACTTTTAATTTTCATGTAATCCCGATAACTTCCTATTTTCTCTGAAAACAGAGAAACGGAAAAGTTAAAAATGGGACCATCGAACGGATTAATTCCTGAGGTTACATACGCGAATCTTCTCGCAGGCTTGGAATCAAATCTCGCACTCTGATACGCTGAGAGAAAAAAGGAGCACAACACAGGAAGCTTCGAATGAGGGAATACGTTAGGAAAGGTTCTCAGAACCATATATCATGATAACAAAACTCTGTGAACACTGGCGTAAAAAATGAGGTAGGCGCGTAGATGAAGATGACGTTATCGTGGCACGAGATATACAAGTTTCGTCTGAAAATATAGCTCATACGTAGAATATACGTTGCGGAGATGATGTTCTGAACTAAGTACCGTTGAACATTGTTGACAGTGACGCTCTTATCTAGGCAGAATTTTTACAGACAACACCTGGGACCGAGGAGTGAAGTGAGGGGGTTAATATAAACGATCCTCACATTCAGCTTCAAATAACAGTTTATTTTTCGAACAAAACCTTTCCAGTAATTCACAACAAATTGTCTGGTTCGCATCGACAGATGGCTCGTTGCTCTAATCCCAGCAGCACTGAGCACTGAGTCAGTGGAATGAGTGTGAATCAGTTTTATTATCCACTTAATTACCGGATTGCGAGGGCTGCGTTCATTCTGCTCGCCTGCTCCTGGGCCTGTTCGGATCAGTTCTTATCGTTCCTGAGCATTGACCGTAAATGGAATTTTCATCGGCGCTGCAGCGTGCACCGAACGTAATCTGGCGTTGAGTGCCCTAAGATTATTAGTCAAGACTCTGACTGCACAGAGCCACAGGACATTATCCAGAGTAAAGTGGCTCTGTTTCTGTTCTCTGTCATCCGAGGCACTGCTAAATGACGTATAGCAAAGAAAAACATACTCGAGGCCCGGTTAGAGGCCTCGTTGCAAAACGATCAGCAAAAGCATCCGACGTTCGTTTACCTCAGAATTGAATAACATTTTTCGCCGCGTTTTCGCTCTGGTGTCTGCAGATATAAAAACTGCCCGAGGTACGCAGCTGAGCCTGCACGAGATACGAGTAACCAGTGCGAAAATGAAGAGGAGAAAAAAGCCCAGACCGAGTTTGAATCACGCGATGGTTTATAGAAACGTTTGGACGAATTTAAATAAAATACTTTAAAATTTATTCTCGCGTGAGTTGATTTTTTATAAGGAATTGAAAATTCGATAATTATTCGCGTTACTTCGAATCATTGAATCACGTTTCATTAGTCACTCATTGTGATGAAAATTGATCTTGATAACTATCTCAACTGTCTCAACAACATACAGCTGTTTAACATCATGAATTATCGACGAAAACACTATTCGTCATCACTTAACCAAATTGCATGGTCGAGAATTATTGCGTTATGAAAACAAGTGTAACTCCCTTCGCATTAATAATTTATGCCACACTTTAATTTTCGAATTTTCAGTCTCTTCCTATCTTACTGTGACATCGATTCTAATCTCTTCAGCATAACAATTAAAATAATTATAATTATTCCACTACGTGAGTCTTTCAATATCTGATTCTTCTGTGATTTGTTAATATTACAAAATGGGGTCTACAATTTTTATTAGTTTAATCCATTTAGCTACTTTGTCGTAATTATTTGATGGACTCTCGTAGTATCCATGCGTGTAACTTTCTAAGAAACTCGCTCCTTTCGTCTCATTTTTCTCGTTATACCATCGATGATAGTCTGACGTATGGATTGCCTCCAATTTTTGGGGTCCTTATACCTCAGCTGGTAGTTTTTTTTTAGTACCGTTACACGAAGAGTACGCTATTGTAATCACGTATAAGAAAACCGGGTGGGACCAAACTGGTTTTTGTTTCGGTGTCGTTGCTGCAAGACGAGAGAGGCGAGAAGCGAGAGGTGAGCAGCAGCCACCAGACGAAAATGCGGTCCAGTACAATTATCTGTGCCTCGTGATAATCTTATGTATTCATAGTACACCCATGGACACACACTCCCCAAAAACCCAGAAGAAACCGGTTACGCCTGATCAACGCAGCCCGGGTCACTTTGCTGTCTCTCGCACGGAGGATTGCATATCTTCAGGCTCACAAACAACGAACTTTTTTCATTTCATTACAGCCGAGCATTTTAATTCACGATCAACCTTTCTTTTTTAGTTCGTACGTTCTCGAAACCCTGACATTCAATTGCCCGCGTTAGAACTGAGACTAGCGACATAAGCAGCGAATGAAATCTGATTCGTTGTTGGTTGCAGGACAATGTGAGCCCTTTGAGAGGCTACCTCCTTGGTCAAAGGATGTCCAAAATCGTCGAGGAAGAGAAAGAACGTAACCGATGGTTCAACAGATTTTCTATACAATTTTTGCTGATATCATAGAGTCCTTTTGTCCGTTAATTCTGCAGCATTGTTCTTCTTGAGGGATAATTTTTTTCCGACTTCATCATGATCTTCTTTTCAGAAGTCTTCAGCGATGGGATCCGAAAGACAGTATAAAGTATCAATCGCACGACGTAAAAGATTGGGAGACGTACTTTGATATCAATTAGAATATTGAATAGCTCGAAGTCATGCTGAAGCCGTGATGTCTGTTCATGGTCAAGGGGCGGGGCGAAATTTGGAAAGTCAGTACCCTGAGGACACACGTGAAGTCGGTGACCCGAGAATTGACTGGGTACATACAGTAGAACCCTCCAGTGTGTTCCAGAGCTGTGTATTTTCTACTCACACCAACTCTCAAGAACTCTGACCATGTGTCAGGCTTAGGTGAAAGTTTTATACTATCCGTGGCATGAAATAGTGGGGAAATCAGACATGAATTTGTAATCCGGAGATAGGGCATACAGCACACGCTGCAAGTTCGATATAACCGTTGAAAACTTTTCAGGGGTATCCAAGAAACGTTTCTGGCCAAAGATGGCTTTGCGTATCTTTCAGGCACCCTTCGGTAGTCTTATGCAATGATCGTCCGGCGATACCCGATACTGTGGTCTGTACCGACACGAAGATACCGACGTCGGTAGCCGACCAAGTCACTTTCTTCATTTGGCTCCATCGGTGAAGCGATTTTCAGCAAATGTCAGTAACATCGGAATCGAAGACATGACGATATCGTTCAAGAATATTATATTATTCTTCGTTGGTTATGTTACATCGTGAATGGGACATTTCATTTTAAGGTGACCAAATGGGCAATCGATATCGTTTATGGCTTCGTAGAGCTCGTTGGGTTTGA
This sequence comes from Euura saliciscinereae, assembly GCA_018420115.1. NCBI lineage: Eukaryota > Metazoa > Arthropoda > Insecta > Hymenoptera > Tenthredinidae > Euura > Euura saliciscinereae. Next base: position 23,459 of record JAFFZH010015039.1, on the reverse strand, counting down.
CAACGACTTTGAAGTCACCATGCAGCTCTTTTGACTTGTCACGAGGAGGTCTGATCGGTGTGAATCCCACTTTTTGGGGATTATAATCACCGATCGTCACTCTAATGGCTGAGTCACCGCGATCACACGGCATCCTGCATTTGGTGACAGTCCTGAACGGAAGATTGCCCAACTTTCGAGAGATCAATTGCTCCCTGAGATCCTCAACCCTCTTCAAAAAAATTTCTTTTTCGTCGTAGGGCGTACCTGCGGGAATCAAGGCCGATGTGTGAAAGCGAAATGTTGCTGACTTCACGTTCAAACATCATCGAAAATTCAATTCACCTCGGCGAATGGAAACTTTTCCTAGTTCAATACTTCGCTCGAAATTTCGAATCTCTTTTTCACACCGTGCGAAGCAACTTCCCTCCAAAAGTAGCCGTTCCTGTTCAGGTGGATGCTGGTTGCACTTGTCACGGTGCCTTTTCTCCATGTACAAAGTATACTCCAGGCTTTTAATCATTTTTTCAATCACCGTGAACCGCGTCTTATCAATCCGGGTTAAGACACCCGGTTGACACTTGGTGCGCAATAGGTGATGGAGCTTGAAGAGAATGAATAAAATCCAGAGCATCGACTCGCGCTCCATCGTCTCCCTCCTGTACGTGGCTTCCGAATTCCGTAACCTGACACGAACCAATTTTTATTAGAATATTGGCCTAATGTACCACAGGAATCCCAAAAGTGGTGATGAAAAGGCCCGTACTCCTTCATCTTCGCTACAGCTTGATCATTCTTGTCAGAGACGGCCCGCAACCACTGACGATACTTTGGTAAATCGACACCCTGTTTACGAGATCGATAACCTCGCCAGAGGGCTTGTACCCTAGTGGCACACCGATCGTGGTATTCTCGCCACATTTTCGTCACCTGATCCTTCAAGCGATACTTGGCTAATTTTCGAGCCATAAAACCTCGCCAGTGTCGTTGTATTATCGTCGCTGACTTGTGCAACATTCTTAAATGATTTCGAGTAAGCAGACCCCTGTACCAGGCCTGAGGTGAGAGACAACGATACACACACGTGGCTGGATATTATAATATGATGTTCAGATTGATCGATAACAGAAGGAGTGCTGACTTGAATTTTGCGAGCTGCAACGAAATCGTGGACTCGTGACGATTCGGAGACGTCATTTCTGCGTTTGATTTCTCTATAAAGATCCACTTCGGTGGTTAAAAATGCCTGAACCGAGGCCATTCTGACGACTGTATCTGTATTTGGCTTTTCAATCGACGAGTTGTCTCAGTCTAAGTTATCATAGCTAACCTGCAAAATCGATTATGCGATGGAAATGGGCAAATTTTTACTTCAATGACAGAATCGATCTATCCACATGCCACGAAGCCGTCGTGAAGTTTGCTTCATAAATCAACATTCACATAAAAAGAGACTGCACAAGAAGTCAAGAAATGGTCACTGATCTCCTTCCGCGTACATGTACAGCTATTTTTGCTCGTCTTCACAAACCGCAGAAGGACCCCCCAATTTTGTGTCTCTTGACTCAGGCGTCCGTCCACGATTAGAGTTACACACAAAATTATTCGTAAATGATACAATAATTAATATTCTAGGTAGTAACCAACTTCTTCGATGGTATCCTGAACTGCCTAGCGGCTAGAGTTTCGCGCGGGAAAAATAGATCGAAGAGTAACCACTGTGGGTAAAGAATGGCGCCACTTGTCTCCCGCCAAATGTTTATGCGGTTGCCTTCAATCAGGCGCATCGTCGCACACACAAGTTTATTGAATTATAACCTCTAAAAAAGTATTCGTATCATTATCAAGTGACCTAACTTATTTTTATTGACTTTTCAGTGCTCAAACTATTTTTCTTCATTCACGTCGCTGACTTTTTTTACCGACTGTCAGACACAGTACCGGTGAATTTAGGTTAGGTTAGGTTAGTTTGCTGATTTCTAAGACCGCTTCTAGGGTTTCTGTCAGAATCGCTGCGATGGCTGAAATAAACACTCCATTACGGGTATGAATTCTCAATTTATTCAACGATCTAATTTACTATCTAATTTAATTTTACACCTGTAGATTCTGGCACTGCATGGATTCTACCAATCGGATATTGCTTTTCGGGCCAAAATTGGATCGCTTAGGAAAGCCTTGAAGAAAGAGGCCGAATTAACATTCCTGAAGGCTCCTCACAGGGTGAGACGACCCGATAGGGAAGAGAATGCCGAAGGTAGACTACAAGCTGAAACCGTCGCTTAATCCCACTGCATCAATCATTTCTTGTTCTCAGAATACGGCTGGTGGTTCAACAACAAAAATACCGAGTTCAGAGCGATAAACTCAAGCTCCGAAGCTGTGGGTTTTGAAGAGAGTGTAGCTTCTGTAGAAAAGATATTCGAGGAGCAAGGACCGTTCGACGGGATCCTCGGCTTCTCCCAAGGAGCTGCGTTCGTCGCAATTTTATGTGCGATGCAACAGCGCAGATGTATGACAGCTGTTCTAATGAGCTCATTCCATACGTAATTGATACATCATGTAATGATAATAATCCCGCAGTGTCTCCGATTAGGTTCAACTTCGCCGTCATCATATCTGGATTCAAGTCACGCTGCGAGTCACATTCCATTTTCTATAACGAGCAGCTGAGCATACCCAGTCTACATGTGTATGGAACTAGCGATGAAATTATTCCCACTGGTAAAACGGAAGACGAAACACTGTTATTTGAAAATCTTGACTCATGAATGAGTATTGAATTGCTTTTACGGTTCTTCAAACGATTTGAGGCACAGAAGAAGAGTTCTCACACTATTCGAAAATCCTATCAAAACCCAAATATTGATCGTCGATTTCCATTTATAGCAATGGCTGAGGATCTGGCGGGGTTGTTCACCGATGCAACCAGGTCTACCCATGAGGGGGGTCACTATGTGCCTGGAAACAAAAATCTGTACAAAGATTTTATCCAGAAGATGGTAGCGATGAGAGTAAATTCTTAGATGTATTTATATTCGCTATCTACTGATCAATTTGTTGTAAATATCATCATGCTGTAGTGTTCAGAATTATACCTATGGAGGATTTCCCGTCAAACCGACCTAAGAAACGAGATTTTTTCCCTGACCCCTTTCGATCTCCTTGTCCTTTTGCACAGTCAAACTACATGTTGAAAGGATGAACTGTGATTCTTTCGACTCATCATTCTATTACGAAAAATCATCAAATAAATTGATTTTCATTTTTGTGATGAAAACTTTTGTTTCATACATGTGCGAAAGTTGCGGCCGAGGGCCGAAAAGATCTGTTTTGCACCCACTCAAGAGGTATGACAAGTGGCATTTTGACACCAGGTGTGAGAAAACAATGATTGTTGTATTGAGTGTAGGAATACAGCAAACGCTCGACAGTAATGGAATTCGTTAAATTCACAACGATAGATCTGACGAATTTTCGGAATGCAGAAAATGTGTTGAAAATAATACAGTGAAAAAAATATCGTAAAAAAAGCTAGAAAATTTTGTTTGATTCAACAAATTGTATTTGATTCAATGATATTTTAGTTAATCCAAGTACCTACATATTCACTTGGATGAAATATAATTTTCTTGCTATTTATGATATTTTTTTCAGTGTAATAATCTCGCGTTGTTTCTGATTGGGTTCTTCGCCATCGTCATTTTATGAGTTCAAAGCCTGCTTGCAGTCATCCAAATATTGTTTTCTACCATGAGCACCTGAGCATACCTATATAGTCTAAAGACTTTCAGACGACACCGCGTAATCGTTGGCGCCAGCCCCTAGATCATAAAATAATATAATACATATAACACTATAATAAAATAATATAATACTTCAGATTTGTTGATTTGTATTATATCTGATGAATAATCCTATGAATTATCACTTAATTTGGGATTTCAAAATTTATAGACAATATTTAAACATTTACTCATCAGCGATGTGAAATAATTGAGAACAGAATGATGTGATGAACAAGATTCGACTTTACGTGCAAAGTCATTTACTCAAGTATCGTTATCTGTGCAATAAACCGCGACCTCTAAAAAAACATTCAGTTTACAATGTTGAAATGTAATCAAACATCCTTAAGATACAAAGAACAGATAATAATATCTGATATTCCTCAGATAATGGGAATAAGTTCAGCTGCTGGTGACTGAGCTGACAGGGATCTAGATAGACGCCTGAAGTACAACTTGATATAATAACTCCTGTTTAACTATTCAAGTCGCAATTCACAATCCAGCAATTACAAGACTTACCTTGTTTAAACAATGAATCTTTGTCGAATCTCGTTCATAACGATAATATAATGGTGAATATGAAGTTTGGTTGTTTGCTCAGCCTCTGCAGGCATAGAGTTAAATTTGAGCCCGTGTGTTTAAACAAGTAATTGTTCTCCAATTCAATTTATTTCCATGATATAACGAGAATTAGTTCGGAATGGTACCAAAACCCGCCACGATTATAAACAGTGAAGATTCTGTAGGATTACGTGAGTCGTGAAATCTTTTGAAGTAATTCTGCGACTGGTGAAAAATTCCTCCCACGATAATAATATCATAAGATGTCACCCAGAAATGATTTGGGGCCTCTCTGAATGCTGGTATCCAAAATGTTGACTCATTCTCAGGATAGTCCAGAGGTCGTTTCTCGAATCCACTCCATACTCGTTTTACTTGTGATAAGATGCGAAGGCGGAATTCATCACAAGCACTGGATTTGTTCTTACTCATATCTGTTAGCGAATGGGAATTGATTGGAATCAATTGATTGAATTGAATTGACAAATTATAATCAGAAAGTGAAACAAAGACCATTTTTGATCGGAACATGTGTGAAAATATCGTTGTATTCAATGTCAGCCCAATCGTACCGTGTTTGCCGGGAAAACATAATATAACTCGACGACGAGAGAAGATTATAAGGCAAATGGGAGATAAAATGCTAAAAATAATTTAAACATCAGATATGAATTTCGGAAATAATAATTGTTGCGTAAAATACAGAATCACGAGTCGTTCGCAACTCAGTTTCGACTCAGCGTCCCCAATTAGTGCGAAATCCTTATATAGAACACAGCCGACAGTGTTTGACATCAGTTCTTGTTCAGACCTCTAATTTGTGGAACTATTGTTTTTACCTGGATAGTGTGAACTTGTATCTGCATGGCAGATAATTTGATTTCATAAATAGGTATTGTAGAAGAAAAATCTCTTTTAAGAACCTGGGGAACACTTTTAAAAACGTTCGGAAAAAAATTATCTCGTCAAATCATCGTATTTTGAATCAAATTGAAGCAGAACTAAAATCAGATCTGATTCAATCTCGTCATGAAAACTGGGGCTTCATCTCGTAAATTTATTTCGGCAATCTTTCACAGTTGTTTCCAATTTTTTTCCTAGATGATCACAACAGACGTACACAAGAGGGATGGGTTACGACGAAGTACTTCCACACGTTGGAAGTTTTGGCCGATACCAATGCAGAATATTTGCGATTTTATTGCTCACTGCGATAGGTACGTCCTTCCATAAATTGGGAGGAGTGTTTTTGGGAACTGAAGTGGATTTCAGATGCTTGCTACCTGACGAAAGTTCAGAAACCGCCACTTTTCAGTTACTACCAAATGCCACAAATCTGACATCTTTGTGGAACAATAAAACGAGTAAGTGGCCGCAGTGCGAATTTGATGATCCTGATGTTGCGGATGCAGATGCGGGTGAAAATAGCACCTCCACGATGTCCACCATAAAATGTGATTCGTTCGTGTACGACGAAACATCCGGTATACAGTCCATCGTAACCGAGGTGAGTGGGACGATACAGCGTCCGGCATGTCATCGATCTACATGGTTTTGCATTCATGTTCGATTATGATTCGAAAAATCAAATAAATCGTTTCAGTGGAATCTAGTCTGCGGTGATGCATGGCTCAAATCAGCAATCGAATCGCTATTCATGTTCAGTAATCTGCCAGGAGTGATATTTTGGGGTGGAGTGTCCGATAGACACGGGCGAAAAAAGACACTGATCTGGGTTGCCGCCACGCAATCTATTTCCGCGGTACTTGCGTCCTTCGCACCAAATTTTACCACATATGCAGTTCTTAGGGTACTTGTCGGGGCAGCAACTAACAGTTTATTCCTTGTGGGCTACGTATCAGGTATGACAACCTGGATTCTTCACGTGATCTTTTGATACGACGATGGTCTATGCTCGAGAGGTGAATGTTTGCTATTTTATACATAGTCATTGCGGTATTTTTTCTTCAGCCGTCGAGATGGTAGGTGCAGAACATCGGAGCACTGTCGGAATCGTCACGAACATATTTTTCACAGCTGCATTCATGGCATCTGCTGGCCTCGCATACTTGATTAGAAAATGGAGATATTTGCAAGTAGTATTTACAGTCCCCGCTGTGACTCTGCTTGCGTTTTTATGGTGAGGGCAACGATACGACATTACTCGACGTTTCGTCCAAGAAACATGGTCATGGTTTCCATTGATTTCTAGGTATGTCCCTGAATCAGCACGTTGGCTGCTGACCAAGGGCAGGGTGCAAGAAGCCAAAGACATCTTCAAAACCATATCGTCCGCAAACGGTAGAGAATTATCTCCCGATACTCTAGATGAATTGTTGAGTAACACCATCGACAGTAAGCAGAGCATTGAGAAAACATCCGTTATCGACCTTCTGAGGTACCCGAATCTGAGGACAAAAAGTCTCTTGCTTTTTTTCCTGTGGTGAGCTACCGACTTTATACCAACATTTCTTTGAGTGGCTGATGGCTGTTCTGTATTCTGTAGTCGAATATGTATTGTCTTATCAGAGACACGTTCGTGTCCGTAGGTTGACAATCAGCGCAACATATTACGGACTTTCTTGGAACGCTTCCAATCTTGGAGGCAACGTGTACGTCAATTCTGTAATCATCGGTGCCGTCGAATTACCAGCTAACTTGCTTTTGATCTCGACATTGGATAGATGGGGAAGAAAAAAAATGTTGTCCTGTGGCATGTTTCTCTCTGCAATATCGTTACTACTTACGTACTTCGTTCCCAGTGGTAAGCGGAATTGGTATCATCTACTTGAGTCAATAACGAAACAACGATTTGTGCATTGAAGTTATTCACATCACAGGACTGACATGGCTGACTATACTCTTATCAATGCTGGGAAAATTCGCAATCACTTTCGCGTGGGGTTCACTTTACATTTTTACCGCGGAACTGTATCCCACTGCGGTAAGAAACGTTGGCGTGGCGGCATGTACGGCTTTTTCCAACATAGGTGCGACACTCGCACCACAACTCAGACACCTGGTCAGTTACCTTACCAAAATTTAAACTTGACTTCAGAATGTTTCTTGAATTTTATCGATCGAGTAATTATAACAAATCAAATTGACTTACAGTTTAAAATTTCAACCTCCTTGCCACTCGTCATGCTTGGATCAGGTGCATTTATCGCCGGTTTGTTATCACTGCGACTTCCGGAGACGTTGAACGTGAGGCTACTTGACACGATAAGCGACGGCGAGAACCCAAAACAGTATGTTTCAATCGCAATTCAATATTATAAATTAAATTTTCTAATCAGCAGTGAGGGAGAGAATTAATTTCACGAGTAAGTCTGTGTTTCAGTAATTATACGAACAGAACTGAACAAGACATTGAACAACTGAAAAAATTGAAAGATGTCAACAAGGAGGATGATTGAATGGTGCCAAAATCAAGCCAATTGATGCAATAATTACTCGATTTGTGTTCGGTAATGTCCGATTCGATACCAAAATGAACCATTCATAACTGACATGGAACACGATCATTTCCGGCGTGATTGGAATTCACACTTGCCTCGGGTACACATGATGAGGAGAGTAAGTCCGGTGATATTTACACGTGAAAAAAAAACTGTAGAGAATAGAAATCGAGGAATCATGATTGCGAAGTAGTTTTATATTGTAAACTAGACAAGTTGACTATACAATCTATTACTAACAATATAAGGATAAATATCTTCGAAGTCTGTACTCTATGTTCTTCTTCACGTAACGTTGTGACTTGGCACACATGCACGGTCCTGTGTGCAGAATAAATACTTAAAAAAAATACTGTTCACTCTGATAATTACTTACTGCCCCTCAACAGTTTCGAATGCAACATTTTTGTGAAGACGAAGCGGAAGAGTACAGAAACTTTACTCACCGGATTACCCACGCAGACCGTCATGCACATGCGTATTTGTAGTAAAATGTCAAATTTGGATTAGACATTTCAATCATTGATACTTTCGCTTATTCATAAGCTCGCCATTCAATATTTCGAAAACTACCGCACATATTTCTCGAGACAACAAACAGCTTTGTACAAAGTTTAATTTTGTCGCAGCCGTCGAGACGGTTGGCCCACAATACAGAACCGCTGTAGGGGTTGTTGGGAATCTGTTATTCACTGCGGGGTATCTGTCATCTGCTGGCTTCGCATATTTCATCAGAGAATGGAGATACTTGCAAATTGCTCTGACCATTCCCATTACTCTTTTGATTGCATTTTGGTGGTGAGGATGACAATACATATAGATTGAATGTGATATTCGAGTGGTCAGACCTGTTGTTACTCCGAATCTCGAAAGCTCAAGTGACAGCTTATGGTTAGAGATGTTTTCAAATGATTCCCAGGTCAGTTCCTGAATCCGCACGCTGGTTACTGACCACGGGTCGTGTCCAAGAAGCGAAAGATATACTCGAGAAAATATCTTCTGAAAACGGTATAGAATTATCGTCGAATAAATTCGATGGTTTATTGAGTAACAACGACGACAGTGATTCGGCCATTCAAAGGCACTCGGTAATCGATCTTCTGAAGTACCCAAATCTAAGAAAAAAAAGTCTCTCGCTCTTCTTCATATGGTGAGCAATCAATTATTGTTTTCTGAATTTGATCAACTAATTGCTCCATTGCCGAGTAGTACTATCATAACAATGAAACGTCTACGTAAAACGTATATCCTCAGGTTCACATCCAGCGTTACGTATTACGGGCTATCCTGGAACACTTCCAATCTTGGAGGTAATGATTACCTCAACTTTGGGATCGCTGCTCTCGTAGAGGTGCCAGCTTACTTGTTACTGCTCTTCACATTAGACACATGGGGGAGAAAAAAGAATGTGTCCAGTGGCATGTTGCTTTCCGGGATCTCATTACTACTTACATATTTTGTTCCTAGTGGTGAGCAGAATCAAAATCATCCCGATCAGCGACCAATAAAGTCGCGATTTACAAATTGAAATTCATTGCATTACAGGAATGACATGGCTCACGATAACTTTGACAATGGTTGGAAAATTTGCCATCACTTATTCGTGGGGGGCAACGTATGTCTTTACCGCGAAGCTGTATCCCACTGTCATAAGGAATGTTGGCTTGGCGGCATGTACGGTCTTTTCCAACGTAGGTTCAACCCTAGCACCACAAATCAGTCACTTGGTGAGTTGATTTGCTGACGTCTGAACCTGCCATCGTAATATTACAAAATTTGATCCAAAAGTGCATATCAAGTATTATAACCTAACCATTGATATGTCCAAATCCTTCACGTATACCCAAGTGGTGTGAATATATGAACTCTAAAACCAATCAAACTTTTAGTTCGAAATTTCAACCTACTTACCACTCGTTATGCTTGGAACCTGTTCACTTATTGCCGGACTGTTGGCACTACGGCTCCCGGAAACATCGAACTTAAAATTGCCCGAGACGATAGAGGATGGTGAAAAACCAGAAGAGTAGGTTTCATTTTGCAATTCATTCCGATGTGTTTGTCCTTTTATGATCTGGAAAATTTTAGATTTTCACTATTATAGACAGTAAGTCCATAAGAAGGGTCATTGCATGCGTATTTCTGTGTTACAGGCATAGGAGTAAAACTCGACAACTAGCCATCCAACTGGCAGATATTGACTGCACATGAAGTTGGCGAGAGAAGGGGATCATTGAACAATACCAGATTCAGTCAATTTCGACCCAAATACCGCATGTTTGGAGGGGGGAGAGCATGAATGATTACAGCGAAGCTTTATTCTATGGTCAAAGTTACTAAAATCTACCTATGGCGTCTACCAATTTCGCAAATTTGAAGAAAAATAGTATATTACACACCTAGGGAGGGAAAGTAGCCTTTTTCACTCCCGTGGGTAGTGTACTATTTTTCACCACCCCCTGCATCGGAAAGCACGACTTCCCGTTCACGCAGCGGGCCGGAAGTCGTACTTTCCGTGCAGGTGTGGTGAAAACTGATTTACTCAAACCATTAATCACGAAATTACTTCAAGTGGTCAAATAAAATGAATCTTTCAAGTTTTGGGCGGAGAAAGTAACTTTATTTGTACTCCGCACATGCGCACTGGCAGCTCATCCAGATGTCGGTGAAGCCGCCGCTTTAAGTACCGAACATCTATAGGCTAAAAATACACATAAAACATGCTCGCTTTGTATGAAAATATACAGTCTGTGCAAACAAGTGTCGTCACCCACAAAGTTAAATGAGTTCTGAGATCTAATCTACAGTCTATCGCAATAGTTTGTATTTATTTATCTGCATGTATTCATTTATTTTCATCACGATGCGATAGTTTGTGCAGCCAGCCATTCTCTTCTTCGCAGCCAATAATGAATGATCATGCGTTCGATCTGAAATAACATATTGATTAATAAATGTTTTGAGATTAGCGGCGGACCATCCCGTTCTCAATATCCTAGTAAACATGTGAGTATGCACCTTTCTTATGTATACATATATATTATGAAGATTTTTTTACTCCGGAAAAAATGTGCTACCCCTTTTCTAGGTCTTGCTCCGTGATGTGTAACACTAAAGTCGAAGAAACCAAAATCTGTAGTCTTGTTTGCCATACGAGGTCCTCATTCCTTCTTGATTTTTTCGCTTATGTCTTGAAACTAGCTACAACTTCAGAAATACAGTTTTTCTTTTGCACCACACCCGTTCAAACTCGTTTCATTATTTGATTGCCTCTGGAAATCCTACACCTCTTGTGTGAACTATTTTGTAATGCAGCAAAATGCAGTCTTTGTGACATGCGTATTTATTACTTGAATCGCGCCACTCTGTACGTCAATAACACCGATTATTATTACCCGCGATGTATAATAACGCTGATTAATTTTAATGAATAAATATCGACATTCGTGCAAAATAAGCTGCGTGTACACACACAGCTGCAAATTCACTGAACGTTACTGTGATATTGGAAGTGCGCCAATTTTTCTGAGTTGCAAGTGCAGTGGATGATTAGGAAATTGAATTTATATCTGTCCGCTAGTGGTGTAAATTACTGTCTCAATTTCTAAGATTCTGGTTTTAGAATTACCATTAATCTTCTCCAAGTTTCCATTAATCTTGAGACGTTATGAACAGCCATTCTCGCGCCTGTATCCGATTCTGCAAGTTTGCCTGAGTTTTAGGTGTCCCGAAACTCTCTTCCATGATTTCATGGTGTTTAGATCTTCTGTGCTTTTTATTTCCTCGGGACTCGTACGTTCTAGCCAATTTTATATCACAACTTGCACAAGTATATGCAAGCTGTGCAATCATCACCGTTCAAGTATGTGTGAATCAGTGCGTGGCATTCTTCGGTTTGTGCGAGTAATAATTCTTCGACTTTATCCAGAAAACACATGTGGATCCTAAACTGACGAATAGAGTGACTGATCACTGGAGAAAAGTGGTGGGAAAGTGGAGAGAACAAGTATTTGGTATCACAAGCGATGTACAGTTATTGGCTCCGCCGTGGAATGCAATGCCGATCATTGCCGTGCCTACACTGACTTTGGAGTAATAAAGTATTTCTTAACACCTCAGCATCGCTTATGAGTAGATGGGCGTGAAATAAAACCTCGTGAGTGCTCAACCGTCTTAGCCATAATTTCAAACGAAGGGACTTTCGCGAACCAGAATATCGCGAAAATTGGATTATTTCCTTAACCCGGTTGAAAGTGACACAGTGAAACGATGGAAATGGGCTATGACGATGTGATTCTACAGGTTGGGAATTTCGGCCCATACCAACGTAGAATACTCATGGTACTGATCTTACCTGCAATAGCTTGTGGTTTTCATAAAATGGGAGGTATATTTTTGACGGCCAAAGCGGATTTCAGGTGTTCACTACCTAATGAAAATCCGAAAAACGCCACTTACCAATTACCACCAAAAGCAACGGATTTTACACATCTATGGAATGAAGAAACCGGAACCTGGCCGCAGTGCGAAAGACAGAATGCGGAATTCTTGAACCCAGATTACAAACCGGGGGAGAACCTTACGTCAATGATCACCACCGTGAAATGTGACTCGTTCGTCTACGACAAAACCCACTACACGCAGACTGTGACAACCGAGGTAAGTCAAGTTTTTTTAGCTTGTGGTCATATTGATACAGAATAAACCCACTCCAAAGACTAAACTAGCTGTAGTAAGGATAGGGTCAGAAATTAGTGTACAGCAATTATTGAGTGTCAGAAACTAGTAGCTGCACTAGGCTCGAATAAAAGATGATTATTAAATTATTCATTGAATTATACAACGGAAAGATGATCGTTCCTTGCCTAAGAAGCATTAATTCATCCAATGAAACCCATCATTGCCGATTACATGTTATTTTCCCTGACTTAGAAGAGATTAACTTTGTCTGAAATCCTTACAACGTCAGAACGTTCAACTAAATTGCTTCCAGTGGAATCTAGTCTGCGACGATACTTGGCTCAAAACATTGAGTGAATCGCTGTTCATGATGGGTGATATACCAGGCGCATTGATTTTTGGAGCACTTTCTGATAGATATGGACGAAAAACGGCTCTACTGTGGGGTTCGATCATGCAATTGATTTTTGCACTACTCGTGGTCGTCTCTCCGAATTTCATCGCATTCGCGGTCCTCAGAGTACTCGTCGGGGCGACGACTAGTAGTCTGTTCCTCGTGGTTTACGTTACGGGTACGGAAACTATACGTTTCCATATAATATAAATTTACAATATCGATTCTCATGTTGTTCTCAGCGGTCGAGATGGTTGGTCCAAGAAATAGAAATACTGCAGGAGTTATCCTGAACCTGTCGTACGCAACAGGATATCTGCTATCCGCTGTACTAGCATACTTCATCAGAAAATGGAGATACTTGCAGATCGCATTCACCGTTCCCACGATTGCTCTACTTGCATTCTGGTGGTGAGGACAACGACACATTATATCATTCAATGGTTTCCTCATAATTTCTCAACTTCTCATATCGTTTCTAGGTCCATACCTGAATCCGCACGCTGGCTTCTGACCAAGGGTCGTGTGCAAGAAGCAAAAGATATACTCCAGAATATATCTTCTGAAAACGGAATGAAATTATCGCCAGAGACGTTGCTCGCTTTGTCAAATCACGACGCTGGGAGTGATCAAGTCGTTGAAGAGACGTCAGTATTGGATCTTTTGAGGTACCCGAATCTGAGACGAAAAAGTCTCATACTTTTCGTCATATGGTAAGCTGCATCATTCTATTAACAGATCAGTTAGTTGAGTAAGTTTGTACACGTCACATTGATGTTTCCAGGTTCGTGAGCAGTCTGACCTATTACGGACTATCCTGGAACACGTCGAACCTCGGAGGTAACGATTACGTTAATTTTTCGATCGCTGCATCCGTAGAAGTACCCGCCTACTTGTCTCTGCTCTACACGTCTGATCGATGGGGTAGAAAGATTGTCGTGTGTAGCGGCATGCTCCTTGCTGGAACATCGTTACTTCTGACATCCTGTGTTCCTACCGGTAAGAGAAACCGTCAGTAACCCATGTGGATCGTTATTCGTCAATCGAAATCTATCCCATCACAGAAATAACGTGGCTGATGATACTCTTGGCGATGAATGGTAAATTTGCCGTAAGCTGCGCCTGGGTCTCGTTGTACATCTTTACTGCAGAACAGTATCCTACTTCGAACAGGAATCTCGCTCTGGCGTGTTGCTCTTCGGTCGCGAGAATAGCTGGAGCACTAGCACCACACATCAATTTATTAGTTAGTCGCATTGCTGACATTTTTTACCTATACTTTTTACAGAATAATGATTCATGAGCAGTATTTAATCTTGTTGTAGTACAACAGTTTGGATTGTAACTATCATGTCTGACGACTTTACTTGCAGTTTGAAATCGCAACCTACTTACCACTCGGTATACTCGGATTCGCTGCTCTGGTTGCTGGGATGTTGACGTTGCTACTGCCGGAAACACTGAACAAAAAATTGCCCGAGACGATAGGAGATGGGGAAAACTTAAAGTATGTCTAACTCGTGATTCATCTCCCTGTACCTATAATATCAGGGTTTGCAGAAAGAGACTATTAAAAAGGTATTTCTGTGTTTCAGAAGGACGAGTGACGCTGAACAAGTATCTAAAACCTGAAAAATGCTGGTTTGACGTGAAGATGGGGAAGAGGAGTGATGATTTTATACATTCATATAAAATTTACGCCGATGGCAGAAAAATATCAATAAAATAACTAAAATAACTCATCTTTGCGTACGTCGAGAGGATTTATAAGTGATAAAAATTCATTTCTGCTGTTATCACCTTGTAGTGATTGTGATTCTAATTTTTGCAATAAAAATACAGAAGTTTAACGACTGAAAAAATATATCGAAGCTGACGCGAAGATATCTTAATACGTATTTTTAATCGACACTTGATGTTTCGAAGTACAAAACCAACTGTGTAAGCAACTACATGTGTTTGTCATGCATTCGACAAACTGTATTAATAAATATGTAATCAAATGTAGGACGGTGTATATAGCCGACAACGATGTTATAGGCATTCCGTTGCCAAGTCAGGTATTGAATAATACTTCCCAAGAAAAAAATGTTTCAGATCTCAGTGTATTTCTCAACCATTTCGTTCCGGGTTCACAGTATTCCGAAGACACTTCTTACCACCCCGCCTCATCTCGTCACTTGTATAAAAATAAGTCAAGTGCTGGTAGCTGTGGCATTGAGCATCTTTTTTTATACAACAGATCGTTGAGACATTGAAACGGTCCAAGACGTATAATAAAAAAAGGCTAATCTCTATATTAGTTTCCCTTAGTCGTCTCATATCCGGACCCACACAAGCTGTGCTCTCGCAGTAATACAGTATCATGTTCAAGTGAAAATAATGATCTTTACTTCTGTACTGCTTTTCTAAAACAAATCAATGAACCATTCCGCTATTTAATTATCCGAAAAGTAAATAAAAGTAAATAAAAATAAAAGTAAAAAGTAAATACCTGGAATTCTTCGGCAAGCAAATAAGATCATAATGCAATCATTGTGTGTGCTGTGAGATACTTAAACAAATTTTTAATTGAAAAAATGGTGATACGAAAATAACGACGTGCACGACTGACACACTAATAGAATGTCACTCAGACTATAACGGTAACTTTCGTGCTGATTGTATCTAGCCGAAGAATTGATTATACGCTAATTCCCATGCGTCGACAATAACTATTACAGATATCGAGGCGATTGTGTTATGTTGTGTTGCTTTACAGTAATTTTTATATCCGCGAACTCGTTCATAAATCACTGTTACTTGTCCGTGAAACATTGAATTTGTTCAAGTTCGATTCAAATAATCTCGCTTATTGAATTTGAGTTTACAATATTATAGTTCGAGCACTTGAGCCATACATGGTTGAAAGAAAATAAACAGACTGTGAGGGTCGAGGTATCGGACTGTGAGTATTGAGTAGTGATAAGAAATAGAAACAGGTGATGACAATAGGACGTATATATGCATACTGTGCTTGTCACTAAGACTTGAACAGTTTTACAATGTCTCTAGAGCAGAGTGGAAAATTTCAAGAGACAAACGCGATAGGTGAACTCTGTTCAGAATTGCGTCACTACATGTAACTTTGCCAACGGAATTGGATTCTCGCCGATTCAGGGTCACGACTTTCACGTTATATAGTTCTGTATCTTATAATCCATCTCCTCGAGGTCTTATTACCTCGTTTTTGATCAGTGCGATTATAAGTTCTGTGATCTCCGAACCTTCCTGCAGTGAGTAAATAGTCTCAATTGGAGTAAACTTCTGTGCAACAAAAATCAGCGGAGCCTGAATTAGTTTCCGGACGCAAACAAGAGGACATAGTGATACATTAAAAATGGGCTACGATGATGTGATCCTGCACGTGGGAAATTTCGGCCCATACCAACGGAGAATTCTCATGGTACTGATCTTACCTGCAATAGCCTGCGTCTTCCACAAAATGGGGGGCATATTTCTGACGGCTAAAGCAGATTTCAGGTGTTTGCTACCTTACGAAAACCCAGAAAACGCCACTTACCAGTCACCACCTGAAATAACGAATCTGACGCATCCATGGAATGAAAAAACTGGAACCTGGTCACAGTGCGAGAGATATCATCCCGATTTTGTAGACCTACATCACTCTTTGGGTGAAAACCTCACGTCAACAGCGAGCACCGTGAAATGTGACTCGTTCGTGTACGACAAAACGTACTACACACAGACTGCCACTACCAAGGTATATAGTGTGTAAAGTGACAAAATTTCAGACTGCGCATGCGCAAAACTAACCGTACAACCCCGGCATGCAATCGGCCGATTTTGTCCCGCCAAGCTGCCATGCAACACCCCACTTTGAAAAAAATCCATTCTTTTTTAATCATTGATCACAAATTCATGTTGTCAAGCCATTTCATCACTACAGTTAGTTTACGCGATGTCAAGCATAGCTCCATGATCACAATCGAAATCGTTTGATGTTTTCAGTGGAACTTAGTCTGCGACGATGCCTGGTTCAAAACATTGAGTGAATCGATATTCATGATGGGTGATATACCAGGATCGGTGATTTGCGGGGCACTGTCTGATAGATATGGGCGAAAAACGGTGCTGTTGTGGGGTTCAATAATGCAATTGATTGTCGCGGCGCTGGTTGTTGTCTCTCCAAATTATAGTGCATTCACGGTTCTCCGGGGGCTTGTCGGAGCAACAAGTGGCAGCCTATTCCTCGTAGTTTATGTAACGGGTAAATTTGTGTATTTTTTATTTTATCTTCAAATAGATTTCTTTGAGAACTCTGCATAACCTTTGAAAATTAGGCCTTCACGTCAACATATGTTCATACGTATTTTTATCAGACAATAACCAGATTTTTGAATTCTCACGTTGTTTTCAGCGGTTGAGATGGTCGGTCCGAAAAAAAGAAATACTGCAGGCGCTATTATCAATCTATCGTACGCAATTGGGTATTTGATGTCTACTGGGATCGCATACTTCGTTAGAACATGGAGATATTTACAGATCGCATTCACCGTTCCCACTATTTTACTTCTCGCATTTTGGTGGTAAGGAAAACAATACTTTATAGTGATGGAATCCGAATTCAGTGTTTCCCAATTTCGATATTATTATGTGCAAAATACATTCATGCTTTTTATTTTCAGGTCCATCCCGGAATCCCCACGCTGGCTGCTGACCAAGGGTCGAGTGCAAGAAGCGAAAGATGTACTTCAGAAGATATCTTGCGAAAACGGAATAGAATCACTGCCTTCTGATAAAATGGATGTTTTATTGAGTAAAGATGCTCGGTGTGAAACGTATGTTGAAGAGACATCAATGTTCGATCTTTTTCGATACCCAAATCTGAGACGAAAAAGTTTTTCATTATTTGTCATCTGGTGAGTAATAAATAGTTACTTGCATTTGATGTTGCTATTTGGTCTCGGTATTATAGTATGAATTTATTTGTCATTTTATCAGAGCTACTACGAGTTATTGTCATACATCAATGGATATGTTTCATCCGTGTTTTCAGGTTTGTAAACAGTATCACCTATTACGGACTTGCTTGGAACACGTCGAACCTTGGAGGGAACGATTACGTCAATTTTGCAATATCTGCGGGTGTAGAAATACCTGCGTACTTGTCTGTACTTTACACATCGGACCGATGGGGTAGAAGAATTGTGTTGTGCAGTAGCATGATACTCACCGGAATATCGTTGCTCCTGACATTCTGTGTTCCCACCAGTGAGCAAAGTCCAATTAACTTCTTTGTTAGTCCATAGAACTGATAACATCCCCTGATCGAAACTCATCCCATTACAGAAATGGAATGGCTGCTGATACTGTTGGCAATGGTGGGAAAATTGGCCATAAGCTGTGCCTGGATCTCAATGTACATCTTCACTGTAGAACAGTATCCAACTTCAAACAGGAATATCGCTTTGGCGTGTTGTTCGGCGGTTGCCAGAATAGCCGGTGCAATAGCACCAAACCTCGCTTATTTGGTGAGTCGAATTGCCAAAATTGCTATCACTTCAGTCCGAATGTGTATGCGAAGTATTTTATCCGTTAAGTTATGACAGTGTAAGATTATGGAAATGTGATAATTTCACCTACTTGCAGTTTCAAATTGCGACTTACGTACCACTAGTTATGCTCGGATTCGCTGCTACGTGTGCCGGACTGTTGACACTGCTACTGCCGGAAACATTGAACAGAAAATTACCGGAAACCACTGAGGATGGTGAAAAATTTGGAAAGTATGTTGTTACCAACGATTCGTTTCAGTAAAGACCCTGAGAATAATCCCGTCAATCAGGACTCAAAGTGAGTCAAGAATCATTCGGAACCTAAAACTGGGGAACGAGATTTTGGACGAACATCAAGTTCACCGAGCAACGGCCAAAATCTGTCCGGTTTCACCTCCAAGACAACCGATGTCATTAGAAAACGCAAGGAAGCTTTGAAAGTATTTTTCATTTGTATATATACTATTCTGTAGAACCAACCACTCGACATAATTAGGGCTGACGGCTACTAATGGAAACATTTTTTTTTTATTTAATTAGTATACAGCGTTTCTACATATGTAACTCAATTATGTAAGTACAGCCGTTACTCGAACGGTTTTTGTGGGGAAAAATATGTGGTATTGAAAAGAAAACAAAGAAAGGTGTATTATTTACTAACGATGCGTATTCATGTACTCTATTTCAGTATGTCTTGAACGTTTTTCGTGCTTGATTTCACGCTCAGCTGCCTCAGTTTCTTTCTTTCTAACTACACAGTTCAAACAATTATTAATCGCGACTCCTATGTACACTCGTTTCGGAAGTCTTTGCAATTCTACGACAGGAATTCGAAGAATTTCTCAAAATACTCAAATGGTAGTCTTTGAAAGTCTTCGGGAGTCCCTCGAAGTCCTTGGAAGTCTTCATACCACATTTGATATCGATTGATATCTCTCATCTGATATCCGATTTGCTACCTGTTTACGTGGAGGAAAGAGCTGTTTTACTGACCGAGAAGTCTTTTCTCCCGCTGAGTCCGGTCAAGTGTATTTTCTTCCCGCAAAGGTATTTTCTCCTTGCTTTCAGTCCCTGTACCGACTGTGCTACATCGCAGCCATTAGTTTTAGGAAGCTGTTAAAGGGAGAAAATCTTCAGTGAAATTTTGGGCATAAAGGGTTTTTAAATTCTGACAATATCAAAAAGAGGTGTATAAAAAAATCCTTCCAGCAGTTTTCGAATAATGGTAGTATAGTCTGTGAGATAAAATTTCGCTCATTTGGTAGTTAGCGAGAAGTAAAATATTTGTTATTGTCTCAAATGGTTTTTAATCACTTTTGCCTGTCTTTCGTGATGAGCAATACATTGATTGTCATGAGGAGCAGATTATCTTTCTCTGATGAATCGAATTGTATTGAGAACATTAAGAACGAGATGACATGGTATGAACCATTCAACGCCGTACGCGAATAAATCTGTGGCTTATCGGCTCAACCAGTTTGCAATCAACGGTTTTTTGGTTGATTTCGTTTTATTTTCTAATTTAACATTAATCTACGTATCTTTCATGTTTCTATTATAATTTCCGGCGCTTTCTAGATTGAAGAAACTGAAATTTCGACAATCATTTTTTCAAAATGACTACTCGTCTTCGAAAAAAAATGAACAATATAAAAAAAAATGTTTCCTACAAACAAAACTAAAGAAAACAATTAGTATTACAAGAAGATGATTCGAAAACTTTTAAACTTACATTTTAAACTTTCTAACAGCAATTTCTTGAAAAGTGTTAAAATGGACTAAACTGGTTATGCCTATAAGCCACGCAAATCTCGCAAAACACTGAAAGTGATTAAACCGCAGTTTACTACTTTGTACAGCAGTTTCTAAATGCACGTTCATGTGCATCTCAGGTGGCGTCGGACTGACTTTTAAGGGGAGGCTCTACTCGATTATTACCGACTTACCGACATCAGTGGACCGTGTCGCTTATTTTCATTAATATCTGAGTCTACGTGCTTAAATCGCAAAAAAGGGCTCTGTCGCGGATCGCTACGTGTAATGCCGAACCTAAATATGTCAAAACCTTTTTGTTTTGTGCGGAAACGAAGTAATGGCATTGTTATTACGAAAATGTATCAATTGGCGTTGTCGCCCAACTGTCACATATCTAGTATCGGGCTCACGCGTATACAAGGTAACTACTCGGCAGGCTCTGATGTTTTTCGGACGCCCCCCCTTTCCCCAATATACATGTATCAATATAAATTTCGTCGGGGCCTCTCGAATTCCATAGAAAAGTTCTTCAATTTCATATTAGGGGGCGTCCACAAAGTACGTGAGGCATTTAGGGGGGGGGGGGGGGGGGGGGG